>CABHPP010107971.1:0-27423 GCA_902168425.1 Peromyscus attwateri
TGAGGTGATGACAATCACGTAAGGAGGAACAATGCACTAATAAACTAGCACAGATGTAAAGAGAGAACAGGACACACATTGGAGATCATAGTTATTCCATCAAGAAATATGCACCTGTGTATATAGGCAGATATGTGTTCTGTGCTTTCTCCAATGACACATGTATATCTGTGAATTGACTATCAAGATTCACCCATTAAATATGAATAATAAACCAGCTTTTGTGCACATATGTTCTGATGTCCAGGTGCCTGTACGTGTGCACCCACATCAGCAGGAGAGATGATACCCTTGGATGTCATTCCTTCAGATGTCATCCACCTTCTTGTGTGACAGTAAGGTAGGTAGAGTGGCTGACCAGTGATCCCCTGGGATGCTCCTGTCTCTGCTTCCACTTCTGTGACTGCATGTGGGCACTAGGAAACAAACTTAGGTTCTTACATTTGCAAGGCAAGCGCTTTGCTGCATGAACTCTATAATTTTCAAGTTCTCTGTATTGTCCATTCTCAAATATGAAAAATTGGTGAGATAACTTCGTTTATTATGACATTCTTATATATGCATTATTGGTTAGTCTAATTAATTTTCTTCAGAATGAATCAAATTTTTTCCATTTCTGAAGCTTTTGACTTAATCGTGTCTGAATCATGCCAATCAAAAAGCCAGTCTCAAACTGCGGATTCTGTAAATGAGTAAATCATTATTACAGATATTTATTACATTTCAAAATGATAAAAAAAAACATGAACATTTTATGATACCTGTAAAACACACACACACACACACACACACACACACACACACACACACACACACACAAACATTGGTTTTTCGAGACAAGGTTTCTCTGTGTATCTGTGGAGCCTATCCTGGAGCTTGCTCTGTTGACCAGGCTGGCCTCAAACTCACAGAGATCCATCTACCTGTGCCTCCTGAGTTCTCAGATTAAAGGCATATGCTACCATTGCCTGGCCTCCTATATGCATATTTTTTAAAATACATAAAAAGAAATTTAATGGGAATGAAAGACAGGAAAAAGCAATTAACATTAAATATTACAATCCAGAATCTCATCTGATATGGTTAATGAGTTTTTCTAGGAAGTTACATTGGAGGAAAAATAATCATTCAAGAATGTATTTATTTAGCAAAAAATAATAATATTAAGATACCTTTACCACATAATTGAAAATGTTATCCTCTGTATTTAATAGTTACTAAAATTCCCCTTTGTTTATACATAATGTTGGAAGGACTATGGCAACGTAGTTGAGGAATTTAATATATTTAATAGAATTTTTTAAAATCTTTATCAGGGTTTCATTTTAATCTCAACATTTACATTTGTTTTTATCTTTAGCTAATAAATAACTATGAACATTGGCTTGGGTCTGAGCTACATGTTTTCAATACTCTCAATCTCTCAGGCCCAGTAAAGGTATTTGCATGCCTATAAATATTTGTGGACTTGGATTCACGTTGATTTCATATGGTAAGATTGTGGGCAGAATTCCATTTCTTGGTCCTAAGATATGTCATTTCTGTATTATTCTAGTTCTCATTTGTCTGAACATACATAGGCACCACACAAAAGTGCATTTTATTGCTGGACATTCTCTCTTCATAAGAAGAACTCAACTTCTCATTTAAGGGTGGAATGGACTCATCTATTCCCAACTATCATTATTCTTTTTATTAGTAATTAAAAACAGTATACTTTAGAGCTTTGATCTCCTTTGGAGATTCACATTCATATTCACATCTACTCACTGTTGTGAAATTCATCTTTCTGCAGTGCCATTCACAGGCAGAGAAAAGAGGTTTTAATAGACACAGCATGTTCTAGCTATTCATTTTCTGTTCTTGAGTAATAATCACAAATGGAAGGGTTAACGCTTTCTGATTCATTATCTCCTTTCTGCTTCAGGCCAGCGATTTGGACACTAAAAGATCCTCCGAATATGTATCTCAAGGTTAAATCCAGTACTCTGCTCCCATTGGGTTCCTATCTGGGTTCATAGACTTCTTTCAAATTCAGTTATGGCTGGCAAAGTTCAGTCTTTTGTGACTGTAGGACTGGTATGTTCTTTTATGACAATCACATGGGTTTATTTCATCTCCTGAAAACTTCTTGCCAAACTTTGCTGTGAATATTTACTGCATGATCATTTTCTCCAGAGAAAGCAGCAAGGAAATCTTCCCACTTCCCCTCAATCTCTTTTAATCTATTTTAAGACTTAATTGACTTGGTCAGACCAACTCATTTTCATATCAACTTTGATTAATGGATTAATGACCTTAATCATATGCTTCAAATTCTTTCTACTGTACAAGGAAATATACAGAAATATCTTATTGTATTGAAAAATGCCATTAACACTTGGAGGTATAGATTGTATGAGATTTATATACAGGGAATTAGAACCTGAGATAGTTAGTTGTAGTCACAAGATTTCCTGTGTCCCGGCCTGCCAGCAGTTGGGACAAATCTCTCACACTCGTGTCCCTCAAGTAAACACACAGAGGCTTATATTAATTATAACTGCATGGCCATGGCTCAAGCTTTTTGCTAGCTAGCTCTTATATCTTAAATTATCCTATAACTATTAATCTATGTATCACCACATGTTCCATGGCTTTACCTGCATCCCATTACATGTTGCTCCTTGGGTGGCTTGCTGGTAGCACTTTCACTTTGCCTTTCTTCTTTACATATATCTGCCTGGATTTCCCACCTGCCTCTAAGCTGCCTTGCCATAGGCCAAATGGCTTCATTTATCAACCAATCAGAGCAACAGCATATAGAAAGACATCCTCCTATCAGTTAGTTATACTGGATATCACTAATTATGAAAGAGTTTTTATTAATGTTTAAAACTACACATTTTGCAACACTGAATCCAAAATAGAGGGTTTTTTTCTAAGTGTATGAAAAAATAATACTACTGAGGCAATCATGGCACTTCTTTGAACTACTTAAAAAATTATAAATTTCATTGCATTCCCTCATTTTAAACAATAATGAGTAGATATGTGTTTATATACACACAAATGATGGAGAATTATGTAAATATATTCAATTTGGAATTTAAATATGTACTCTAGTACTCTTTACTTTGTGGACATTTAAGAAACTGATAACCCAAATACACATTAAAATTAAGTAAAATCTTATTCCATTAAACTACTGCAAGCTGAGTTAAAAACACTCATGTTTATAATCTCTTTGAATAACAGATTATAGTACAGGGAGCAAATGCTGGCCAATTAATAATGACATCATTATTTGAAATCAAAGTTTAATATGTTAGGACATTATTTGTTTTAAATAAATCTTGCTATGATTCATAACAATTTAAACCATGTGCTAATTTGTCATCATTCTAAACTTTCTGTGTAGCCAGAAGTTTTTCTCCAGTCCCGTCAGGCCCCTGCAGTCCCGTGGCCTGCTTATAAAATAATCATTCAGAAGCTTATATTGATTAAAACTGCTTGGCCATTTGCTCAGGCTAACTATTGACTAGCTCTTACACTTAAACTCAGTCCATTTCTGTTCATCTAAATGTCGCCACATGTTCTGTGGCTTTACCTGTGTGCCATTACATGCTGCCCCCTGGAAGAAGGGCTGGCGTCTCCTGACTCAGCCTTCCTCTTCCCAGAGTTCTCCTTGTCTGCTTATCCCACCTATACTTTCTGCCTGGCTACTGGCCAATCAGCTTTTTATTTATCAGTCAATCAGAGCAACACATATTCACAGCATACACAACATCCCACAGATTTCAGTGTCAGGCAATCTGAGTACTAGGGATCATAAAATAGAGAGACATTCAAACACAAGCAAGTAAGAACAGCATGTCCAGCAGAGCACTGTAATGGATGATGTCAAACTAAGCTTGCTCTTCCTTCCCTTCTGTAGTCAAGCAGTTCCAGATTGCTCACTACCGAAGCAGTCATCAAAAGTGAAACTCACAGTATTTTAAAACAAAATGCTTAATATGCTTTAACACATGTACAAATATGGTGATAATAAAAAAATCTTAATGTGGAAATGGAAATGGAAATGCTCACTATTCTGATTTGAAAACATACACCAAGTGTACACACTGAGTCTCCACATTGAACTTCATGAATATAAACAATAAAATAAAGATATTTCTGGAGTAAACCTTAAATGTCTCAACCTTCCTCACACTCCTTACAGTTCTTTAAAAGGAGCATACATGACTACTTGTGTCATTGTTTTCTGAGTACACCCTTCACTCATGAGCACTTTCCAGCTCTTGGAATCTATAGTCATGGTGCACCATTAATTTGACTTTACAAGTTTTGTACAACCTGTTGCCAATGATATCAAAACATCAGTCATTTACAAGGGCTTAATTTTACTGACAATCTCCATTGTTTTGGGGAGTCAGGTGATGAGAACAGAAATATTGACTGCATTGACCACACTGTGTTCTTACTGATCTCAACTCTGGTCCTCTTCAACACATCTAGAAGCCTGGGTTAGTCTAACTTTAGTTATGTCTAAGAGAAGTGACCCTGAGTCTGCTCATATTTACTTTATTTCAGGTAAATTATTTATAAATTATTTCAGGTAAATATCTAGAAAATACCCTATAGTGGTATTTTATTTGTGCTGAAATGTGATTTTATTTGTATGTTAATAAATAAAGTTGCCTAGGGGTCAGAGCTATTAACAAGCCATAGGGAAAGCCAGGGCGGTGGTGGTGCACGCCTTTAATCCCAGCACTTGGTAAGCAGAACTAGGTAGATCTCTGTGGGTTCAAGGATACAGGCAGCATTGGAGACACACGCCTTTAATCTCAATACCAACCATAGAAGACCTGGAGTGACCTACAGACAGGCAGTGACGAGACGGTCATGTGGTTGAGTTTACAACCAATGAGAAGGAAGAACAAGAACTCTTTACAAGACAAACGCACAGGAAATAGCTCCCTTTTCGGAGAGGTCTCTTGGCGGGAGAGGCTAGCTGGCAGGAGGCGGGTAAGACTCTTAGCTCTGACCTCTTGGGCTTTTATCTTTACATTGGCTCTGTGTTTCTTATTTAATAAGACGGTTGGTTACATCTACAATACCCAGTGAAAAAAAATCCATCCTTATCAGTCAAAGTTGTCCCAAATTTCTCCTTACAGAAGAGTGGAGCACTAGATAAAAAAGTAGAATGCATCAGCAGGTGGACTGTATTTTAGTTAGGCCTTCCATGGCTGTGATAAATGCCGTGGCCAAAAGCAACTTGGAAAATAAATAGTTTATGTCATTTGACAGCTATCAGGTCACACTCCGTGACATAGGAAAGTTGAAACAGGAACACTAGTACCACCAGCCAAGGGGTGGCATCACCCACAGTGAACTGGGCCCCATCAATTTAAAAAAGTAAACATAGCTCAGTCTGATGGGAGTATTTTCTCAATTGAGTTTCCCTTTTCCCAACAGTTTCTAGCCCATGTCCAGTTGCCATAAAAATTGCCAGCATATATGGCAACGTGGAGATTATCTATAAATTTGAAAGATATCCCAAAATATGGTATATGGAGGTATAGTGATATTTTATTTGTGCTAAAATGTGATTTTATTTGTATGTTAATAAATAATGTTACCTGGGGGTCAGAGCTAATAGCAAGCCATTTAGCAGAAGTTTGGCAGTGGTAGCACATGCCCTTAATCCGACCACATGGCAGGCAGAGTCTGTGTGCTCAAGGACACAGCCAGCATGGAGACACACACCTTTAATCTCAATACCAACCATAGAGACCTGGAGGTCTGTATAGACAGGCAGTGATGAGGAGGTCATGTGGTTGGGTTTAGAACCAATGAGAAGGCATAACAGAAAGTCAATAAAAATTACAGACACACAGGAAGTAGGTCTCTTTCTCAGGGGAAGGACAGCAGCGGCAGCGGGTGGTAACAAGGTGGTCTCAGCTTTTGGCTACTGCTCTCTGATCTCTGGGCTTTTAACTCTGCATTTGGCTCTGTGTTTCTTATTTAATAAGACCGTTCAGAATTACATCTACATGGAGGTTTGTAGACAGAAGCAATTTGCTATACTTTTAATAATATTGCTTTAATTATTATTGGATAAAATACCTAAAGCTCCCTTCTTTAAAATTAGTTGTTCTTTTCTAATTTTTGGAACTGTGGAACTCTTCTATATTGTTTCATTGTATTATGTTCACATCCATAAGGAATTTTTCATTCATACATATGTAAAGATAATAAGATAAAATTTAAGGGAAAATATGGAGAGCTACTGGCATTAATGGCAAAACCGTACTCTTCCAAGGAAGATGTCAGTATGTCCCCAGAAATCCTTGACTGTTGTCCATGACTTTTAGGTTGTTTCTTTTGTTTTTGCAGAAATATCTTTAGTCCTTAACCAATTTCCACTTGAGGAGAATTATGCAGTGGTCTAGACCTTGGTTTCATCAAACCCCAAAGCAATTTCCACAGAGATGGAATCAAACTGACTTCAGTGCCAGCCTTTGCCGACTCTGTCTGTGTCTGTACTTTTTGTACAGGAATCTTCCATGACTCACTCTGACTCATTTTTTTAAAGCATGAAAGAAATGCCCTCATTTTATTTTTTAACTATCTTGCAAGTGCTCCAGGTTGCTTGTTTAATGGATTAGTATTATGGATATGCAAAGAAATAGAAAATGTAGAAATATAGAAAACTATTAAAGATATAGAAAATATACAATATAAAGACAACATTTTATTATCTGTACTATTTTGTATTATATCAGAATAATTTATCTCATTATGAGCAGAATATCAGCAAGCGTTTGTAAATTTTCACTAAGTTTAGATTTATAACATATCCTAATACATTGGTTTTTTTTTTAAGTATAGGAAAAATCTTTAATTCAAGCTACTTATGTAATAAAAATATAGCCAGGAAGGGTACAAGTGTTAACAATGATGCTTTGGAGAGATCTAATGTTCTTTTCTACTACAGATCAATGATCTCAGAAAGAAAGGAAGTAATACCTTCATCACATTATCTCTGCACTCACATTCAGCTAAGGAGGTGCCCTTTATGATGAAACATGGATGATTTCTCATACTGTGCCTTGACATCAGTAAGAGGAATAATGGCTTCTTCTGCATTGGGTCAGTCTCTTTTAGTGGGTGGAATTTTGTCTAGGCTTTCAAAAGTAATGGGCTGCCTGGTGTTCACCCTATACAGGAAAGCAGATGGCCAACCATTTGTTAAATGATGTTCTAGTAAAAATACAGAGTGAAAGTGGGGTAAAATGAGAATACGTGCCCAGCAGGAGAATGAAAGAAAAAGAAAGAGAAGGTCCCAAAAGTAGATATTCTGTACTTCAGAGCCATTTGCACAGGGAAGCAGGAAATCTGAAGCCAGGCAGAAAGAGCTAAGGACTTTACCCGAATCATTTTTGTCCTGCAGCAAACTATTCTTACACAAAGGACTTAGTGCATAAAGACAAACACAGAGAAAGTTAGGGTCTTAAACACAAAACACCGGTGTGTTTATACTAATTATGGTCAAACACATTCATAAATTATGTGTTCAATTATTATGGGTTTGTTACACAAGAGCTAGTGGACAAGATCATCTTATATTCACATACATGTGGAACTGATTACAATATTCTTCTCATTTCAGTTTCTTCAAACCACCTACAAAATAATTGTAGAATTCCTGTCTAATGCATATTTAACAGCAATCTATCACTATTGTCATAAATTTCAAGGGTTTATTAAGTGAGCTGTATTCAAAGTACTTCGTCCCTGAGAGTTAATACATACTACCAAAAGATCAGGCAGATCAAGTGGCAATTTTCAAGCAGTAGTAACACACCCTAGAATTGTCAGCATGTGGCAAATGGTCCTTTGTATCTTTGTGCATTCTCCATTTTCTTCTGGAAGGAAGTTAGGTAAAGGTCACTATTGTTCATGGAGAAATATAAAATATTATTGTCATGCTATTGTAAATCTTATAGACTATTTACAGCTTAATTTAAAGTATTGACCCCTCTGATTTCTGTGAAATCACCTATTTACAGTAAGGAGATAAAATAGTATTACTTCAATTATGTGAATGATATAAATGTATTTTAGATTTTTTTGTTAATGATAAAATTTAGTCAGTGGGGAGTAACAAAATGATAAAATAATAAAATGATGCTTTAGTGTTTCTTTTTTGTACTTAAAATGTCTTTAGTATATTTATTAATGAATAGTTGATATCTATGAAGGTTTTAAAAAAATGAGTTAAAACTGTTTTATTCATAATAGTTCCTGTTTTCAATGAGTATTATTTTCTAATAACATATTTCTTGCTACATTATTTATGTTACTCCACAAACATTGAAAGCAACTAGAAATGTGAAAGAAAAGCTACAGTGATCAAAATACACAAAGTCTATGCTATATTCAAAGGAAGGATTAAACTTTTAACTGAAAATTTCCACCTCAGATGAGACTTCTACTGGTTGAACAGGTGAAAGAGTTGACAATCCTTAGACCACATAGTGGGAACCGAAGTTGACTGCAGATGGAGTGGAAAAGCTGATCATGTGGGTTATTGTAAATAGATAAAAGGGTTGTGAAATTTTGAGGATCAATTAATAAAGATGAAAATTTGGAATGAACATAAATGCAATGTGTCCTTAGTTAATATTTAAAAATGTTATTAAGCTTTTGTAGAAAAAAATTGAATAGAGGCAAAATGCAATGAAAATGTGAGGAAATTATTGACAACCCTGGAAGATTAGCAGTACAGCTAGATCTCAGATGTGGCAATATAAATGGGACAGAATTCAAGAAGTTGAGACAGATGTTGCTATTCTACCTGAGAGGACTTGGTGATGAGCTGAGTTTTAATATGAGGATAAAATTACATATAAAAGAATGGGATCAGAAATATTAATTAAATAACTCTTTCAGTTAAGATGAGGTCTACAGAAAATGAGGTCCGTTGATGAGATAAAACATTATAAAAGTCTGTATGATGATTATGAGGCAACTATTGAAGTGTCAGTTTGTGTGGATAGGTAAATATAAAGATAAACATATGAAGAAATGTTATTATCTAGTTCTATAAATTAGAACAATATTATTTTAACTTTATCTTCAGTAATATTTATGAAAGTTAGTAGTCCTATCAAAGTCTCAATTAATAATTACAGTATTTAATATTTACCAACATTATCATTACTTACATAGAAATTTTAAGGACCTTGATCTTTATACATTTTTATGGTTCATATATTAATGAAAACTTGTAGTTACTTATGCTAAGCTCATAGTTATGATTATTTTAATCTCTTCTTAGATAATATTGCAAAGAACACTTTGTCTTTTAGCATTTTTTAAAACTTTTTATTCTATATCAGTCTTTTATATTTATAAAAAGACTGCTTCAAGGTACAGATACATTTGTGTATATGGGTAATATATGTAGAATTATATAATTAGAATCATACATATTTTAACACATCAGATTGTTTTCAACATTTATTTATACCATTATATTTGAGTAAATTTTTACTCAAATTTGTTTTTTGTCTTGTCTGAAAATACTGAAAGAAAATTAAATATTTTTTCTCTCTTTCTGGAAATGCATAAGTAGTTGTAGGTGTCACAGAATAGGGAAAAACTGATTTTATTGAAAATGTCATCGTTATGTGAGAAGTACTGGGCCTGCTTTGGTGAGTATCACAGTCCTCTGAAAACAGCATGACCCATCTAGGAGAGGCAAATAGAACAGTATCAATCCTGTTTTAATAAAGTGAGGAATATTTAGGTTTTGGGGCTAAAAGAAGAAAGGCAGATTGAGGACATCAGTAAGCCAATTTTCTGAGCTGAATGCAATAAGAACCTTAAAATTAGGTAAGCATAAAATTTGCTTTGAATGACTTTGAAATTTAGAAAGAAATACTCCATTATGAGAAAATGAAATTAGCTGTCATGATTATTTTCTCACACTCCTTGGTCCATGTCTCCACATACATTCCTACATCAGTAGTGAAGTGGGGATCAAAGACACAGTACCTTTAGAAACAAAAGTAGAGTAGGGAAATTCGAACCTCCACGCATGAGCTAACCAAATTAAATTAGAAATGTGGAGAAATGTGTTAAATAGGAAATATTAGAACCTGAGACAAAAAAAAAGATGTATCATAGATGTAGGAACACCATTTTCAATGTGAAAACCACATGCTAACACTAGAATGTCTCCACAGTGACCTCATGTTTCACTAGAGGCCCATGAATTCTAATTGATAGAATAGAATGTTATTTCATAGTATAATAAAATTTTACCTTTCTGCCATAATCACAGGCAGTTGTAATATGATAGGGACATACATCTATAGATAGGATGAATTCATCAAAATCCAAGCATTATAATTGGTCATTATTTATGAGGTTAAGTAGACATACCTGTGGTAGATAATCTTGTTTTTAATTTGATTAAATTCTGAAGTACCTGAGGATTAGTACAGTAATTCACTGTGAAAATATTTCCAGAAGAGATTTTTGAAAACAAAAAGATCTGCTGTGAATATGAGTGGCCCTGCCTCATAGAGATGAACTCATGATAGAATAAAGGAGACGACTGATTTTTTTCTAGCACAACACTCTCTATGCTTCCAAGTTTGCTGTTATATAAGTTGCTCTATCAGTGATACCCTACTGACATATAATGATCTGAAATCATGAGTCAAATTAAATATTTCCTTTTAATTTTTTTATTGAAAATAGATTGTTTTCTAATACAGTATGTCCTGTTTACAGTTTCCCCTCCCTGTATTCCTCTCAACTCTTCCCCACCTCCCCTCTCCTCCTGGTTCACTCTTTTTTCAACTCTCATTAGGAAAGAGCAGGCTTCTGAGAGGTAACAACCATATATAACAAAATGTTTTATAATAAGTATAATAAGATAAAACAAAAACCATCACATGGAGACCAGACCAAGCAACCCAACAGAAGGAAAACAACTCCAGAAACAGGCATAGGAATCAGATACTCACTCAAATCATACATACACTCAGGATTCCCTTAAAAAATATGAAGCTGGAAGCTATGATAAAAAAAAAGGGGGGGGGGGAGTTGGGGGGGAACCTGGTGAAGAACTGTGTTGGTCCTGTGCTTGCTTCTTCAGTCTCTGTGAATTCATATAAGCCTTCCTCAGTTGATTCAGCGTGCCCTGTTCTCCTAATGTCCCCATCCCCTCTGGTTCCTAAACTCTTTTGATCTCCTCTTCTGAAGGGGAATCAACTGAGGAAGGCTTATATGAATTCACAGAGACTGAAGAAGCTTCTCTGACGATGACTGAACAGCTCACTAATCCATGAGTATAGAAGAATATTATTAGGAGTCATTTTATTGATACTATTATTTTTATAAAAACCAGTAGTGTTTGATTTTACCTTGGTCTCTGGGCTATCTAGTATGTGGTTCTTAGTCACACAAGCAGTGCCAGGAAAGGGTTCTGTCTCATGAACTGGACTTTAAGTCAAATCAAACATTGACTACTCCTAAGAGTTCTGTGCCACCATTGCTTGAGCATATATTGCATGCAGGACAGATTGGAGATTTTGTGGCTGGTTGGCTTCCCCCATCAAGACCTTGACCCACCTGGCCCATATAATTCTTCCTCCCTTTCTTTGGGAAGAGTCCCTGAGCTAGGGCCAGTGCTTGGCTGTGGATCTCTTCATCTGCATCTGCTTCCATCAGTTACTGGAGAAAGGCTCTCTGATGACAATTAGGGTAGTCACCAATCTGATTACAGTAGATGGCTAGTTCAGGCACCCTCTCCAATAATGTTAGGAACCTTAGCTGGGGTCATCCTTGTGGGTTCTTGGGAGTTTCTCTTGCACCAGCTTTCTCCCTAACCCTGAAATACAACCCTCCCAATCAGGACATCTCTTTTGTTTCCCTCTGCCTCAATCCTGTCATTAACCTGCCTCCAGCACACAGCCAGCCCAACCTGCTCCCTCAAGTTCCAATCCCACTAACCCCCCAACCACTACCCCCAGTTTACCCAGGAGATCTATTCTATTTTCCCTTCCCAGGGAAATCCATGCTTCCCTTTTTGGGCCCTCTTTGTTATCTAGCTTCTCTAGGGCTGTGGATTTTATGTTGGTTATCCTGTAATTTACTCCTAATACCCAATTATTAGTGATTACATACCATGTTTTGTCTTTCTAGGTCTGGGTTACCTCACTCAGAATTATTTTTTTCTAGTTCCATCTATTTGCCTGCAAATTTCATGAGTCCATTTTTTTTACAGCTGCATAATACTCCACTGTGTAACTGTATCACATTTTCCTTATCCATTCTTCAATTGAGGGGCATCTAGGTTGTTTCCAGGTTCTGGATATTATGAATAATGCTGCTATGAACATAGTTGAGCAAGTGTCTTTGTGGTCTGTTGAGCATCTCTTGGGTATATGCTTGGGATTGTACCACATTTTTTTTTATCCAGTCTTCTATTGAAGATTTAGGATGTTTCAAGTTTCTCTCTATTTTTAATAAAGCAGCAATGAATATGCTTCAGCAATTTTCCTTGTGGTACGATGAAGTATCCTTTGAGTATATGCCCCCAGAGTAGTATAGCTGAATTTGAGGTAGATTGATATCCAACTTTCTGAGGAAGCATCATATTGATTTCCATAGTGGCTATACAAGTTGTACTCTTAACAGTAATGGATGAGTGCTCCTTTTATTCCACATCCTCATCATCTGTCACTTGTGTTATTGATCTTGGCTATTCTGACAGGATATTCTGATGGAATCTTAGAATAGTTCTGATTTGTATTTTCCTGATGGCTAAGGATGGTGTACATTTCTGTAAGTGTTTCTCAGACATTTTGGTTTCCTCTACTGAAAATTCTCTGTTTAGATCTTCACACAGTTTTTAGATGGATTATTTGCTTTTGTGATATCTATTTTCTTGATTTCTTACATATTTTAGATATTAGTCCTCTATCAGATACATAGTTGGTGAAAGTCTTTTGCCATTCTGTAGGCTGCTACCTTTTCCAAATGATAGTGTCTTTTCCTTTATCAGTTTCATCAGGTCCCATTTATCAATTGTTAATGTCAGTTCCTGCCTAAAGCAATCTGTAGATTCAGTGTAATCCTTATCAAAATTCTAACACACTTCTTCACAAGCCTTAAAAAGTCAATTCTCAACTTTATATGTAAAAATAAAAATTCCAGGATTGTAGCTGAAAGTTTTCCCGTGTCTAGCCTGGTCTGCAGCCACTCAGACCCAAGTAAACACACAGAGGCTTATATTAATTAAAACTGCTTGGTCATTAGCTCAGGCTTATTACTGACACTGACTAGCTCTTACACTTAAACTCAGCCAATTTCTGTTAATTTTATATATGTTACCATGTTTTCTGTGGCTCCACCTGTGTGCCATTACATGCTGCTCCCTGGATGATGGGCTGGTGTCTCTTTACTCAGCCTTCCTCTTCCCAGGATTCTCCTTGTCTGCTTATCCTGCCTATACTTCCTGCCTGGCTACTGGCCAATCAGCATTTTATTTATCAACCAATCAGAGCAACATATTTACAGCATACAGAGTGATATCCCCCATCACAGGATAGCTAAACAATACTGAACAATAAAGAACTGCTGGCAATATCAGCATTTGCAATTTCAAGTTGTACTATAGAGCTATAGTAATAAAAACCAGATGGTATTGGCATAAAAGCTATAGAGCTATAGTAATAAAAACCAGATGGTACTGGCATTAAAGCAGACAGGTTAATCAATGGAACCAAATTGAAGATCCCCGACATAAATCCATAAAACTATGGACAGCTGAGTTTTTATAAAGGAGCCAGAAAAAAAAAACGCAGTGGAAAAAATATAGCATCTTCAACAACTGGCACTAGTCAAACTGAATGTCTGCATATAAAAGAAGGCAAATCGATTCATAGTTATCACCTTTCAAAAAACACAAGTCCAACTGGATCAAAAAAAAAATTCAACATAAAGTCAGATACATTGAACCTGATAAAAGAGAAAGTGGGGGATAGACTTGAACTCATTGGCATTGGAGAAGACTTCCTGAACATAAGTATTTCCTTCTCTATATTGCTTTGCTCATGTGTTTTGACATAGTATGAGAACAAATATTCCAGCCATCATAATGCATTATAACATTAAATATGGTATAAATGGGTAGCATTTAATAGTTAATAATATTTTCTTAATTTATAAATAAATGTAAAATTGGATGTGGAGATATCATATTAATAACTTGTTAACTTATATAACAATCAGAAAGATTAAGTCTAAGATATTAGTTTTATAACATAATGACGCAGCAGTAATATTAATATAAGGTCAATAAATGTGTATTCATTTGCTATCCCTATGCTTATTTTCACACCATAATCTGCTATTATTACATTATTTAATATTTAGAATTTGTGCAATGCTGTGGGATATCTTTCTGTATGCTGTGAGTATGCATGTCTCCCATTGGATAATAAATATAACTGCTTTGGCCTATGGCATGGCAGGATGGAGCCAGGTGGGAAAATCCAAAAGAGATAGTGAGAGAAGGGCAGAGTTGTGAAGATGCCAGCTCACTGCCAAAGGAGCAAGAAGCTAGCAGACCAGTAATGCCACAGCCACATGGCAACATATAGATTAATAGGAATGGGTTAATTTAAGATCAAAGAGCTAGCCAGCAAGAAACTAAAGCCATAGGCCATACAGTTTATAATTAATAATAACCCTCTGTGTGTTTACTTGGGACTGAGCAGCTGCAAAACCAGGTGGGACACATGAAAACCTGACTATAGTGCAATTCATTTTATAGACTATGAATTTATGTTTTAAAAGTGTAATTTCAATTATCTGTGTGATTGATCTATCAGAAAATACCTTCAGCTACATCTTGCATTCAAAATATGCATGAAATTTTATAGAAGGGTTTTTGCATTAATTAATTGTCAAATTGTTATCAAACAAACAAATTTATTGCATCTAAAATTAATGACAACAAACAGGGAGTTTATAAGCATAAATTACTAGCATGAGACTATAGAATTTCTTACTAAGTATTTTTAAGTTGAAACAAGTCAGTTACACTAAAGATATTGATATTATTAACATGTATAAAACAAATCAAAATAATACTGCCTCAGTCCCATTATCTAAACCATTTATCATATTATTACTTTTTCTATTTATGTAATTGTAAGACAAGATATTTTTCACTAAGTTTGCATGGCATAAAATTTGATGTGAAAAATAACATAAATTGTCAACTTCATACAAATAAAATATTTATATTCATAATTGTCCTTGACCATTATAACATTTACATGTTTTAGTGTATATTTACTTCTCAGTTGGAAAAAGGAAAATTGCATTTGCTTGTGTGGGTGTTTTGATAGTGGACTGATTTTGGATAGGTAATAAAATTGACTCGTGATCTTTCCTCTTTTTTTTTTTTTAAATCTCCTTACTTAGTCATTTACAATTGCCACTGACAGTGAAAACTGTTTTTGTGTTCCCTTGCAGTCTATGTACTATAGACTTTGGCTCCCAAGGAAATTATATTTAATTTTTTATTTCTTTGAATTTCTTATTTCACAAGGACCAGAGGAATGGCAAGGGATTTTATGTGTGTTTTTTTTTCTTTTCTTTTTCGTGTGTGTGTGTGTGTGTGTGTGTGTGTGTGTGTGTGACAGAGAGAGAGAGAGAGAGAGAGAGAGAGAGAGAGAGAGAGAGGATTAATGTCTAAGAAAGCCCAAGATAGATAAATGTTTATATACTTAAATTAAGTAATTCGCCCCAATTATTGATATTTCAATGATAGAGCAATACAGTAATGTTTAAATAATGTCCAACAAAAGATATTATTTACATCTTATTAAACATACTTATTTCTATAAGGTTCTCCATCAGGTTTCAAATTCCCTAATTGGGTTGATTATTTGTGAAACGTATTCATATTCTGGATTATATGGAACATTGACAGTAGAGTGTTCTAAAAGATATTTAGAAGAATAAATAAAAAAATTAAAAAATAAATCCTTAAGGAAAATAGACATGTTTATTCACATACACTTAATTTATAAAACTCTACACATATTCTGTTTTGTTCATCTTTAAATTTTTCTCAAAAGTATAATCATATTTTTATTGTTTAATATTTACAAATTCAAATTATTTTCTTTGAAGTTGTGGTTGACATGTCCCAAAGAATCCTGGGCCCACTTTCTCTCAGTATTGATGGCTCCTTCTAGCACTTCTAACCATGTCCCTACTCTACACCTGCACTGCATAGGTCCTGGCTTCCCTCCCCTTCCCCTAGCTTCTGAGTCTGTAGAACTCAGCCATTTTGGCTATGTGCCTTTTTGGGTCCCAGATGCTCTCTTGGCTTCTTTGCTCCTCTCTCTCTTCTTCTCCAGCTCTCCCACTTTTATCACCTTTCATGACCCAGTCTGTTCTTTGAGCCATGCTCAGCCTGGAATCTTCTTGGTATGTCTGGGTGTTCTCTCCCTTGTATCTACAATAAGACCCTTATCTTCAACCATTCACTCTAGAGTCATGTCTTCATTTTCATTCAGTTATATAACTTTTTGTTGCTTGAGTTTTAAAATAAAACAACTGACTTTTTCTTAGGTTACAGGCTGATGTGCTGTTTCAACTGGGAGCTGGTTGATTGTGAGTAATTCTACATGATTGTTAGGGATATGATGATTGTCAGTGATTCTACATCAAATCTTAAGTTCATTCCATGCTCCCTTTGATATTATTGGTCTCCAAGTATGTCTAGTAGTGTTCCTGTATCTGTTAAGTTTTCTATCATCATTGTTCATAGATTTATTTCCCTCAAACTAGTTTTTAAAACATGGTAAGGAAATCTATCACCTTGAGCATTGCAATAATGTACTTGAATTATTCTTGCTTAATTCAGTAGTAAACTATGGATCAATCAAGTGAGAAAAAAAGTAAACTTCATAATATATCATATTCAAAACTTATCAATATTCTACATGTATTTTATGTTTCACATAATGTGTTCCTTGAGTTTAATTTGTCAAAACCTAAAATTATACCTATTCATTTATATATTATATCAAAAGCATTATATATATGTGTGTGTGTGTGTGTGTGTGTGTGTGTGTGTGTGTGTGTGTGATAGAAAACTATATCATAGTCAGGTGTATTTTGAACTTCTAACTTATTTACATTGCCTTTCAGAATCTGTTTTCAAATATTTCATTTTTAATAGTTCCATTGCAGTCAATAACCTCAAATCTATTGTGACTATATATAAACCAAGAAGCATTAAATGATTGCCACCTACTCATAAGTCAGTCTTTAATTATCCATGTTATTGTGTGACTGGAAATAAATCAATACTTTATAGAATATAGAGGACCTGGCATTCTGTACAGAAAGCATACTACACAGAAGCTGTAAACGGGAGTTTCTGTCCCACCAGCAACTCCCAAATACCCAACAGTTGCTTTGTAAATTACCGCATAGAGGCTTATATTAATTATAAAACTTTGGACATTAGCTCAGGCTTCTTACTAACTAACTTTTACACATAAATTAACCCATAATTCTTATCTATGATTAGCTGTGTGGCTCATGGCTTGTTACCTCATTTTCTACACATCCTGATTGCTCAATAGCTAGCTTGCATGTTTCTCAACTGCACCCTTCTCTCTGTGTCTACATTTGGCTTTTCTTCCCAGCCTTATTCTGCCTGGCTATAGGCCAAATCAGCTTTTATTGTCAACCAAAGAGAGCAACACACATTCACAGATTAAAGAAAGATCCTCCCACAGAATTTCCCCCTTTCTGTCTATCCAAAAAAGAAGGTTTTAACTTTAACATGGTAAAATTACAAATAACAAAATAGTTGTCAAGTAAGAATTACACTTACAATATCTAGTCTATCTGTATTTGACAAAATCAAAGAAAACATTTGATTTTCTTGTGTGTGCTCTCTTTGCTGGCACTAAGCAGAGGAGCAGTTCCTTTGAGATGAGGCTTCTGGTTTGTGCTGGCAAAACTGATGGGAGGTCCTGCTACTGAACACTTCAATGGGTTTCATGAGCAATGAGCAGTGCTCTACTTGGTTACAGTGTGGATCCAAAAACTCCCCAGAGTTGTGGCAGTAAATGTGACTCTAGCTAAGCTCTCACAGACCAAGGAACTGAGTGGGGCCAGCCTCTTTTGTCTGGCCACTTCAGTCCTAGTGATTCTGGCTTAACAGTTTAAATGCTCATGTGGTCAGAAAAAGAGATATTCAGTAAAGACAGATTCAGACCAAAAATAAAAAAACCTCTAAGCAGGTTAGAGCTTGTTTAAAAATATACGCAAGAGCTTGGGAGAAAAAAAAGGAAAAGATAATGGAAGTCCTTAAAAAAGAAATAGAGTAATAAATATATAATAATCCATGTAAAGATGGAAAATACAGAGAGTCTTGATAATGTATGTTATTGTGTGTCTTTAAATTTTTTGATGGCTAGAAAACTATGTCTACATTTCCAAAATATTGATTATGTATGTTTACATTTGAGGGTGGTTGGTTACAAATTTTCATTCATCATAGTTAATCTCTTTCTAAAAGAAGGAAGGGGGCCAGGCAGTGGTGATGTATGCCTTTAATCTCAGTACTCAGGAGGCAGAGGCAGTTAGACATCTCTGAGTTTGAGGCCAGTCTGGGTTACATAGTGAGTTCCAGGAAAGTCACCAAAGCTACACAGAGAAAGCCTGTCTCGAAAAACCAAAATAAGAAGAAGAAGAAGAAGAAGAAGAAGAAGAAGAAGAAGAAGAAGGAGAAGAAGAAGAAGAAGAAGAAGAAGAAGAAGAAGAAGAAGAAGAAGAAGAAGAAGAAGAAGGAGAAGGAAAGGGTTATGATTTAGAAATAATGGGGAAATAGGGTCGATTTTTATGATATGAGAAAAGGGTAGATTATTATGATGGGGGAAAAGGGTAGATTATTAAATCTACTTTAATCCAAAAACCAACTATTAAGCTTACATATTTTACATTAGTATGGATTTTGATTTGATAAAAATTTTAAGTTAATTTTGTTATACTGTGTGTATATTTCTGATCTAGTTTGGGGTATTGTGCTAATAGAGCTTATTTAAAAATGTAATATATAATTAAGAAATACAGAATCATATTTAGTCATCTATAATAGTCAATCTTATAGTCATGTTAGGCACATTTTCAGGATCATACACACATATATTTAGGCAGAAATGTGGTCTTCAAACATGTCAACAATGTATAGAAGATGACATTTTAAATGTTTTGTTACCAGGATTTTTCATGACAGTGAGACACATCTGCTCCTGGCAGGACCACTTTACTTTACAAAAGGATTATGGGCATTGAAGAAACTCCATAGGCATTTCCTTTCATTGTGGCAAGATTAGCCATTTGGGAAAGAAGCTGCATTTGCCTTCACTGTTTGACTATATTCTGTATAAACTGGACATGCAGGACCCAC
Source organism: Peromyscus attwateri (assembly GCA_902168425.1). NCBI lineage: Eukaryota > Metazoa > Chordata > Mammalia > Rodentia > Cricetidae > Peromyscus > Peromyscus attwateri. Next base: position 19,511 of record CABHPP010107971.1, read on the forward strand.
AGAAAAATGCCTACTGAACTTTGCCAAAACAAGGTGGGGTGGTCCTTCCACATTTCTGCTTCAGGGAAGAATCTGCCAGATATTCTGCAGGGTACAGAAGAAAGTGGCTGACAAACTTTGCCAGTACAATGAGGGACAGTTCTTCAGATTTCCTGCTTCCCTGAGAAGTCTGCCAGATATTCTAGGCCTGTAGGTCCAAGATGGGTGTCCCAACAATGCAGAGGAACTTTGGGTGACAGTCCAGACAGCTTGAGGTTCCTGTTGTTAAGTAACTTTTCACCCTTCTGGGGTCTTTGATGGAGCTGAAGACTAAATAGTTATAATTTATAGTTTTTCCTTAGTTATAATAGAAAGTAAATTAGATACAAAACTTTAGAGTCATCAAGATAAGATAGATAATTATTTTCTCTAATTCTGCCAATTGCAAATGGATTCAATATTGTTATTGTAACTCTTACTTAATAATCATTTTTTGTTGTGTATAATCTGACTATATTAAAGTTAAAAACCTTCCCTTTTTAGCTAGACAAAAGGGGGAAATGCTGTGGAATAATCCTCTTGTATACTGTAAAAATTTGTCACTCAAATTGGTTTAATAAAACACTGCTTGGCCAGTAGTCAGGCAGGAAGTATAGGCAGGGTGAACTAACTAAAGAATGCTAGGAAAAGGAAGGTCAGAGTAAGGAGTCACCAGCAGATTCAGAGGAACAAAGATGAGAATGTCATACTGAGAAAAAGTACCAAGCCATGTGGCTAAACATAGATAAGAATTATGGGTTAATTTAAGTGTAAGAGCCATTTAGTTATCAGTCTGAGCCACCCATCCAGCATTTAAATTAATATAAGCCTCTGCAGGGTAACTTGGGAAGTGGCTGCTGGGTATTGGGGAGTTGATGGTGGGACAGAAAGTTCCACCTACAAGAAACTGATAAGCATCATGGTCAACTTAGAAACTCATATGTTATTATAGCTAATTCTGAACTGGTAAGGAGAAATACGCTGTAGAAAAAATTTCACCACACAGAGATTAATGGAAATGCAGATTATATGTACAAGCAAAAATAATAAATTCACAGTTTTGAAAAATTGACTTAGGACATAATACTGGAAAGAAAGTACATTGTCCCTGAAGAGAAAATAGATATTACTGAATACTATCATCATCTTCTCCAAACAATCAATAGATTCAAGATAGTTCCTCTTACAAATCATTTTATTATTTTTTTCATATTTGATTATGATTCTTCATTCCTTTATGATTAAATCATGTTTTTAGTATAATTGGTATTTTGCAGTTGCAGTTATTTAACAATAACCTATTAAGTCTATAAGTTTAGAACTATGTCATTGACTTGTTTCTTACTTATTTCCTTATATACATTTTACATTTAAAAGTTGTTAGCATCTTTAGCTCATAGATTTAAAATGTAAGTATACTGTTCTGCTTGGGATATTCATCTATTTGCCCTGGTGTATAATCACTATATGTTTTCACATATAATAGGCTCATATAAGAGAGCAAAACCAAAGGCCCACATTAATATATCAAAGTCATTTTTCACAGAGGAGAACGATAATTTAAAGAAGTAATGATCAACCATTCTTCAAACTGGTGTTGCTGAAATATCCAGACATTGCATCCTTGAAGCATGAATCTAGATACAGATTGTATGCCCTTTCCAAAAGTAACTAAATGGAGTTTAGCACAATCTTTAAAATGTGTAACTATGAAATTGTACAATACAGAAGACCTAAATGGTCTAAAGTGTTTGTTAAATTTGAAATGCAATAAAAATAGCATGTTCCTTGATAGGGAATATTGATAAATTGGATTTTACTAAATAAAAATTAATCCATGAAGTTTTTTTATAAAGACAAGCCTAAAGTTAAAGAAAACATTTGCCAACCCATGTCTGATAAAGGGATTATATACACAAATAAATAAAAGTTTTAACATCATTAAAAAGGAGATATGATCTGAATAATAACAAAGAAGAAATATATATGGCAAATAACAATATGAAAATCTGACAGATAGGTTTCATAGGAAAAATTTAAACAATGAAAAATTACTGCACACCTATTAGACTGAAATAAAAGCAAACATAAAATTACCTGATATTGCTGACATTGTTAGGGGTTGATAAATTCTAATAAATCAAAACATATTTTTAAGATATGCTATACCTACAATACTTCTAAGAATTTAAAAAGTCAAAATGAAAGTCCACACAATTAATACCTCATAAATATTTATGATAGCTCTTCATAATTCTCAATATTTGGAAGGTCTAATCATTCCTTAATATTATTATATATAATATATATTATACAGACAAATAAACTGTGGTCATCTAATAACTTTAGTATCTTCTAGTTATAAAAAAAGAGATGCACTATCAATGTAGAATACTAAAGAAATTTAAATGAATAGTATTAAGTTAATGAAGTTGGTGTTGAATAGTCATGTGTAACACGATTATTTGACTTTTCCCCATTTACTTCGTCAAGCATATTGTTGTCACTGTTCAGCTCATCTTCAGGTAGTCACGTTGTTGAGGTTTTATGATATAGCTTCTGGCTTTACTAGGAGACACAATCTCACAGCAAACTCCCTGATCTACTGGATCTTACAAACATTCTGCCCACTCCTCTGCAATATTCCTGGAGCCTTATGTTCAGGGATGCTTTTTAGATTTATCCACTGGGACTAGACTCCATAAATCAATTGGTTGTGGTTTTCTGTCATGGACTCCATCTGTTGTAAAGAGAAGTTTTATTGATGAGAAGTGAAGATTATTGTTATCAGTGGGTAAAAACAAGTATTTAGAATTTAGTTAAGGATTGTGCTGCTTTAGTAAAGTAGGAGCTATTGGTTCTCCTCTAAGATCCTTGACTTCACTTGTCTTGATTAGTAGTTGGCTGGGTTTCCAGTAGTAGACATTTTTTTTTCTTTTTCTTCTCTTGTTGATCAGGTCTCAAGTCCAATTTAAGAGATATTAGTTACCCATGTGGCCCCAAAACAATTCATTAGTAAAATTCAAAAGTGTGTTTTCATGATTAAAATTTAGCTCACTATTAGTTTAAAATGTACAGATAAATTTATTTTAGCTACAAAATTTTATCTTTTTTGTGTGTATATGTATGTGTGTGCATGTTCATGTCTGTTAATACAGGTACATACACTCATACAACATGTGTAGAGGCAGAGAACAATTTCATGTGTGGGTCCTTGCTTTATATCTCCTTTAAGACAAGCTCTGTTGATCACTGCTGTACTAACTGGCCTGTGAGCTTCCAATGATTCTTCTTTCTCCATCTCTCATCCTGCTATATGAACAGGAGTTTGACTCCTGTTACTGGCCAGGCTTCACACAGTTTCTGAGGATCTGAACTCAGGTCATTATGCTTACAAAAACTTCTTTATTGACTTCTTCATTTTCCAGGCTCTAGATTTCAATTTTAAAGCACACATTTATAGAAAGGAGAGTTTTTCTAGTAAGAAAAGGTCTTTTGGTATTTAGTGTAGCTATATACAAGAGCAACTTTCTTTTCTACCAGACTTACTTGATTATTACATTATATTTGGGAGGAGAAATCATCTTAGGGAACACAGTCCACTAGAAATTAAATAAACTTAAATAACTTGTGATCCCAGACACAGTCTTGGATCTCAGTCTACAATCTCAGCACACTGAGGTAGGAGGGTCATATTGTAGAGGAAAGCCTGGGCTACATAGTGATTTCTGTATCACCCTGGGCTACCAAGTGAAAACTTGCCCCCCAAAAGCAAAAGAATGGCTAGAGAGATGGCTCAATAGAAAAAGGACTTATCAATCAAGTGTATATTGTGAACTTCCAATCCTAAGAACCCATGTTAAAAATACAAAAGCAAGCAGGCCATAGAGCTGTGTGAAATAACAGCATTTGGAAGTCAAACACAAGGGATTCCAGAAGCAAGGTAAATTTGTGAGGTAGACTAGCTCTAATTAGTGAGTTCTGGGTTCAACTAGAGACACTACCTCATTAAATCAAGTGTAGAGCATTGGAGAGTAACATCCAAAATCAACTGATGACCTCTACATGCATGTACATAATCATGTACCTACATACATTTAGTTAGGCAAGAATGTAGGAAAGAATTTTCATCATTGGTGGGAGTGCAAACTGTTTTAGCCACTATGAAAATCAGTGTAGAGGTTGCTGAAAATAAGCTTGAAATTGATTCACCATGTGTCCATCTGTACCACTCTTAGGCATACACCCAAAGAACTCTATATTCTACCAGGGACATACCTGCTCATCTGTGATCATCGCTGCTTTATTGCTAATGCATGGGAAACAAAGAAAGCCTTGATTTCTATAAACTGATGAATGATAATGAAATAGTGACACTTAAACTACGGCATAGCATTCAGCTATAAAGAAAACTGAAATTATAAATTTGTAGGTAAATAGATAGAGCTAGAAATAATCATTTTGAGTGAAGAAACCAAGCCTCAGAAAGAAAAACATTTCATATTTTCTCTCATTTATGGATGCTAGCTTTGAATATTTATACATGCAGGCTTCATCTAAATACTCATGGTCATAAAATTAGTAAGGGAATATGAGAGAAGGATGTCAAGGTCAAGAATATATAATTCAGTGATAAAAGGGCAGAAAGTGGAATAATGCAACAGGAAGAGTTAAATTAAGCAAAATATTGGATGACAAATTAAAGAAAAGACTATGTGGAGAGATAAATAGCTATAAAATTCATACAAAATTACTGAAATACTCTTCTCATGAATTATAAACATAGATTATAGATAGATAGATAGATGATAGATAGTAATAGATTGATAGAAACAGACACACACACACACACACACACACACACACACACACACACACACACATATATATATATATATATATATATGAAGATAGCTATAGATACAGATACAGCTGTAGAAATAGAGTTAAATTAGTGTTATCTTATGTGGAGGCCCACAAAAGTTCCTAGTGAGATCTGAGCTTGCTTTACCCAGCAAAGCTGCATTAGAGGGTTTCTTGACCATGTATACAGTTACTAGGTGATTGGAAGGGTTTGAACTTGGATGTGCTAGGGGAAAGTCTTTGCTCCACCCCTTGGCATGCCTATAAATAGCCCTTTAGAAGAGACAGTGGGGGCTTGTGGATAAGGATACAGACCCACCCGAGGCTATCCTGTGTTTCTGTTTCTCTCCCCTCTATACTTCTACCTAATTCTCTTATTTTAATTTTTTTATTTTATAATTTAATTTAATTTTACATATCAGCCACGGATTCCCCTGTCCTCCCCCCTCCCGCCCCCGCCTTCCCCTCCAGCCCACCCCCTATTCCCATCTCCTCCAGGGCAAAGACTCCCCTGGGGATTCAGCTCAGCCTGGTAGATTCAGTCCAGGCAGGTCCAGTCCCCTCCTCCCAGGCTGAGCCAAGTGTCCCTGTATAAGCCCCAGGTTCCAAACAGCCAGCTCATGCACCAAGGACAGGTCCCAGTCCCACTGCCTGGGTGCCTCCCAAACAGTTCAAGCTAATCAACTGTCTCACTTATCCAGAGGGCCTGATCCATTTGGGGACTCCTCAGCTATTGGTTCATAGTTCATGTTTTTCCATTAGTTTGGCTATTTGTCCCTGTGCTTTATCCAACCTTGGTCTCAACAATTCTCGCTCATACAAACCCTCCTCTTTCTCGCCAATTGGACTCCTGGAGCTCCACCTGGGGCCTGGCCTTGGATCTCTGCATCCAGTTCCCTCAGTCATTGGATGAGATTTCTAGCATGACAGTTAGGGTGTTTGGCCATCCTATCACCAGAGTAGGTCAGTTCAGGCTTTCTCTCGACCATTGCCAGTAGTCTATTGTGGATGTATCTTTGTGGATTTCTGGGGACCTCTCTAGCACTTTGCTTCTTCCTATTCCCATGTGGTCTTCATTTATCATGGTCTCTTATTCCTTGTTCTCCCTCTCTGTTCTTGATCCAACTGGGCAACCTGGACATGAGTGGCAGTAATGAAGGGCAAGGGTGGAGGGAAAGAGAGCTTAGGGGAGCAGGAAATCCCAGCTGGATCTACCTAATGCTCTTATCCCTCTCTCTTCAAGAGTACCTAGGGTAGAAATAAGTGGGAGCAGGTCTCCCACAATCTTATGAGTCAACATACTCTTAACTGATACATTGGGTTAGCTAATACAAACCCCAATAGCTGGAATAGGTTATCTTTATTGAAGGTGTTGGGCAGTGAGTTCACCTAACCCCAAAGTATTGCATAATATTGCAATTCTTCTTAATTGAATTCTAAAATTTGATACTTAGACCCTATTACTGAAGATGTCACATCCTTATGTTATAAAATATGGAAAAATCAAACTCTTACTGACCTGGAAGCTTTATCCTATTGGGTATCTTTCATGTTATAACTTAAGTAATGTCTCCTACCAGAAGAGAAAAGTTAAAAAAAAAAAAAAAAACTTATCCAGCTGGTAACTCTGGAAGCTGTTAACTCTGAAACAGTATCGATTGGCCTTGTAAGTGGAATGCCTATTGGTACAACAGTGGGATAATGGGATGTGGGTAGCTAACCACTATGTGATTGTGTTAAGACATGCTCCATAATGTGGAAAACAAACTTTTGGTACTTTTATCAGAGCCAAATATCTTGGTACAGCAGAGGCTAGGTCCAAGGAGAGAACCTACCACTATTTCTCTAATAAAGGGGATCAGTAGTAAACCAACTAATAATGACTTATTTCTATATGCACATATTAGTACATCTCTCAACCCAATCAGAGAAGCTTGTTTTTGCCATGGATTGCAATTAACACAGAGACCTACAAATGACCATAGTGCAGTTAATAAAAGACTGCAAAGTACTCAGCCATAACTGGAATGAATATCTGTGTTACACCCCTTTTTCCCCATGGTGCAGGGATAATTTTGGAAGAGGAACTAAAAAAGAGTGTAAAAAACAGAGGTAATGGTTGCCTACAATTATAAACAGTGTTTTGGGGGCACAATAGGGAAGTTTCACATTCAATTCATAAGACCTGTGCAATCTCATTCAATCCAGAGCAAAAATTCCAGGAAAAAGGGACAAGGTAGACATGAAATCTTACCCTTAGCCAAGAAACAATCAGTAAGTGACAGCAACTGAAGGAAGAGTTAGTTTTCTTTAAATAGGTAGACACTTGTAGGTCTAACAGACTCCACCCAGTTGCTACACACCAGCAATAATGGGACTAGTTGGATTTTAAAGGATTGAGGACACAAAAGTTTTATGTGGGTCAATTTAAGATATAAGAACTAGATAGCAAGAAACCTGCCATGGCCATAGTTTAAAAATAATATTAGCCAAAGTGTGTTTATTTGGGTCTGAGCAGCTACGGGACCAGCAGGTGAGAGAGATTTGTCCTGACCACAGGCCAGGTGGGACACAGGAAAACGTTCAGCTACAAACCTGCACTTCCTTAGACATGTTATTCCTTTTAGTTGTGCTATGCACTTAGATTATAAGCTTGGAAAAATAACCAAATTCTCTTTCAGAAAATTATTTGCTGTGCTGCTCTGAGTACTAGATGCTAGGATGATTGGGAGATTGGATTAGTATTTCTCTGTGATCACATAATTGACTTTTAATTGTGTCCATAATTGGCAATATTTTCAGTATGGTTCTTACTATGGTGGTTACAGTATCTTGACAAAAGACGAATTGAGGTTTACCTATTCAGCTTTAGATTAAACAGATAGGAAAGACAAAAGATAAAACAACGATTAGAGAAAAAACGCTGGATATATAGCAAGATCACACCAGAAAATGAGGTCATGACATCAAGTCAGTCTGCAAGCCACTGTGAGTTTAGGAACACTTGTTTTTTTTGGTTTTTTTTTTTTTTT
>CABHPP010107972.1:0-10472 GCA_902168425.1 Peromyscus attwateri
TCTGAGAGAACTGAACTGGAGACTGAACGATGGTGACTGAGGAATAAACAAATTGAACTAAAGAGCTCTGAGCAACTGGATTCATTCCCGTGCCATTAGTAGTGTCTCTCCTGGGTCCCTGGATTTGTATAAATTTAAGGCTGGACTCTTAAATATTATACAAAATATATGTGATTCGTTCTATCAGTTATGGGATTTATTATGATATTTTATATATGGAATTTATTAGAATAACTTATAGGCTGTGGTCTAGCTAATTCAACAATGGCTACTTCCTAATGGAAAGACTAAGAATCCAAAAGTTGTTCAGTCTATGAGGCTAGATGTCTCAGCTGGTCTTCATTATATGCAAAGAAGTAGGCTCTAGTGCCAGTGAAGGAATGAATTTGCCAAAGAGAGTGTGGAAAATCAGTCAAAGAGCAAAAACTTGTTTCTCCCATGTCTTTTTTTATCGATTGCTACCAGAAAGCATGGCCCAGACTTAAGGTGGACTTTCCAACCTTAAAATTTCTGTGTTTAAGGTGGGAACTACTTCAAATGATCTAATTAACTAAATATCCCTCACAAGGGTGCCCAGAAGCTTGTAGTCAAGTTGACAACCAAGAATAGCCACCACAGAAAGAAAGTGTTTGATTGTGAGTCCCACCCCCACCTCGGTTGAATTCCCCAGCTCTGCTGGTTTGCAAGCTGCTCCAAGTTAGGCCTGGGAATGTGATAATGTGTAGGAGAGTGGGAATCTGGGGAATTCACCAACTAGGCTGGTGTATAAGCTTTGTGATTGAAGAATCTGGGCCTGACTGTGTTGTGCTGGTGCAGTAGAATGAAGACCTGCTTCACTCAAGAAGTTGAGCTGCTATCAGGCAGAAAGACCCAAGATAGGCCTGGGATATTGAAGAAAAGTGCAGGCAGTGTCTGACTTAGGGTTTTACTTGCTGCAAAGAGACATCATAACCACAGCAACTCTTATAAAGGAAAACATTTCATGGGGTGCCTTACCATTTCAGAGGTTTAGTCCATTATCATCATGGTGGGATATGGCAGCATGCAGGCAGACATGGTGCTGGAGCTGAGAGTCCTACATCTTGCCCAGGCAACAGGAAGTGTTATGAGACATTGAGCATGGCTTGGGCATATATGAGACCTCAAAGCCCTCCTCGACAGTGACACACTTCTGCCAACAATGGCATAACTACTCCAATAAAGCCCCATCTCCTAGTGGTGCCACTCCCTTTGGGTGCCACTCTCTTTCAAACCACCACATTCCACTCCCTGACCCCTAAAGGCTTGTAGCCATATCTTAATGCAAAAATGCATTCAGTACAACTTCAAAAGTCTATGTAATCTCTAACAATCCCAAATTTACTTAAAAATCTAAAGTTCAAAGTCTCTTCTGTGATTCATGCAATCTCTTAACTATAATCCCCTATAAAAATCAACATCAAAAGACAGATCACATACTTCCAACATATAATGGCACAGGATATACACTACTGTTCCATAATGGAGGAAAGGGGGCATAATGAGGAAATACTGGACCAAAACAAACCCTAAAATCAGCTGGACAAACTCCAAACTCTGCATCACCATGTCTGATGTCAAAACACTCTTCAGATCTCAAATTCCTTTTAGCTTTGTTGATTGCAACACACTTCTTTCTCTTGGGCTGGTTCCACTCCCTGTTAGCAGCTCCTCAGCAGGTATCACACAGCTCTGGCATCTTCAACATTTTGGGTTCTCCAAGGCAATCCAGACTTCACCTTCACAGCTTCACACAATGGCCTCTCTAGGTCTCCATTCAGGGACACCCCTGACACATGCCTGTTCTCAGGGGCTTTCCTTAGGCATGCAGGGAAATTCCATAACTCTTTTATTCTGTCCTTGACTCTGAAGCCAGAACCATGTGTCCAAAGCTGCCAAGTTCTGCTGCTTTCTATTCTGGAACATGGCCCCCCTCATTCAATTACATCTTCACCAGCTTTCTGTTTTTGATAGTTTCCTTCACTGTCTAAGCTTGCCTGTTCTGGAACTTGCTCTATAGACCAGGATGGCCTCAAACTCAGAGACCTACCAGCCTCTGCCTTCCAAGTGCTAGGATTAAGGCATGCACCACCACACCCAGTCCTAAGTTTTTCTTTAATTCATTTTCACAAGTTGGAAACAGTTGGGTGGGATCTTGCCCTGAGGTCACCACTCCTATTATTCCATTTTTAAATATATTTAATTCCTTGAACATGGGATTTAGCTCTATTCCATTTCCTGGTGCCCCTTTTCTAAATATGTACATTTTGTATTTTTATTTGCTCAGCTTGCTCCTTTTCATTATAAGTCTTCATCAGAGTTAACACTAATAACCACACAACAGTCTATACTAAGCTGTTTTGAGATTTCCTTTCCAATGGAATTAATACAATTAATTACATGTCACTTTAACCTCAGTCAGACTTTCCTGACAAAGGCAAAAAGCAGTCACATTTTTCACTGAAATATCACAAGAGTAGTCTCTAGGCTACATACTAACAGTCTTCTCTGAAACCTCTTGATCCAGGCTCCCACAGTTCATCACACTCAGCACCACTGTTTTCCATGTTCCTACTAGGATGGCCCATTAAGCAGATTTAAAGTGTTCAACTGCTTTTCTAATCCACAGTTCCAAGGTCCATACTCCTTCAAACAAAAACATGGTCCAGCCTATCATAGCAATATTCTTGTCCCTGGTATCAACTTCTGTCTTAGTTAGGGTTTCTATTGCGATGAAAAGACACTGTGACCATGACAACTTTTATAAAAGAAAAACATTTAATGGGGTGGTTTATTATTTCAGGGATTTAGTCCATTATTATCATGGCAGCATGTAGGCAGACATGGTGTTGAAGCTGAGAGTCCTACATCTTGCACAGGCTACAGGAAGAGGTCTGAGACACTGGGCATAGCTCGGCATATATGACACCTTAAAGCCTGCCTCCACAATGACACACTTTCTCCAACATCGTCATATCTACTCCAAAAAACCCCATACCTCCTAATAGTGCCATGCTCTTTGGGGGCCATTTTCTTTCAAACTACCACACAAGGTCATATCACTATGCCTCTGAGTTTTCAGGTGTGTCCTTTAGGCCCTCATAGATGTACTTTCTCTTATCTTGTTTTGTCTTCTATCAGGCTCCTAGAGTAAGGACAAAGCAAACATTAAAAAAAAAAAAAAACATGGAAATTCAGAAGTTAAATATTTTTTCTTTCCAAATTGTTTGTGTATAAGCAATAAATGAGGACAGATCTTGGGGTTCATTTGTCACATGGACAATGTCCCTAGTGTGGGTATAGACCCTTTCAATGCTCAAATCTTGTAAGATGGAAAACAGGGATACTAGAGAAAGTGAAAGAGCACATGCAGAGAAACCATGTGACAATACAATGGCCTGTAGAGATGCCTACAGGAAAGGGACACTGTGCCTGAAAAGAACATAAAATAGTAAAGGACATGACATTTCAAATATGTCAAGTTGGGGTGTTGACTATCTCAAACTAAAGTCACTTGAAGAGCTATAACTTTAGAAAGAGTCACTTGGCCTGACATTACCTGCATGGAGCAAGACATAAGAGTTATTTAAAGAGAGATATCTTTTTCATATCAGAGCTGGAAAATGGCCTTGACCACCAGAGACTGGTAACTAGGACTGCAGTGAGCCTAAATCAGCAAACTAAAGTTATTCTTATCTTCCAAGCAGCTTCTACACACCTCATATACTTCAGGGCCATATCTCCAGAACTGAATGCTCTAGTGCAAAGATTCATTTGCTGTGCTATTCCTTCTGAAATTTATTTTTGTTATCTAAAAGGTGTAAATTTCATGCTCAAGTTGTTTCCTTGAACTTGGACTTCTTTGTGAAGATCCTCAATTGCATGTAAGTTAGATAAAACTTTCAAACTCTTTTTTTTTCACCAGTTCTTATATTGCTTTTGTTTCTAGTTCCAACCTAAAAGCCAGTGTAAGAACTAGTGGGCAATAGAGACAATCAAACAATAAGGGCATCATTTTTATTGGCTGAAGAGCTGAAGCTGAGACCAACTGGCTATTGGACTCACTGGGGCCAAATGAAAAATTCATTTTCTTAACATCTCTCAAATGGCAAGGAACATACAAACTTATTGTGTGCACAGGGTGAGGGGTAGTGTGTGTTTAGTACTTGCTGTTAGCATATCATCTCTTCTTTGTGTTACTGTTTCTTTAAGAAAGAATCACATCACTTAGAACTAGAAAAGCCTTTACATATTTGTTGAGTTTTCACATGCTTCAGTCAGGTTGCTTTTAGGTCAGATCTCATGATCACTAAATCAAAGGTTTAGGCCTATAATCTTTAGTGTCCCAAAGATACAATGGGAGGAACAGATCCCTGCAGGGGGTATTCTCTGAAGGATGTGGGCTTCTTAACCCTGGAAAGCTTTGGGAGGTGGTGAGCTCTGTTACCCTGGCTTTCTATGGAGTAAATATGTGGCTGAATATTCCTTGGAGTGAGAATCAGTCCAGAGTCCCATACTTGGATCAGCTTTCTTTCTTGGCAATCTCCTGAATTTGTAGGTATTTAGGGTGCTCTATTCTTGATCTGTTCTGAGTTGGGAATAAAGGTAAGGAATGAGTAACTCTAATTTGTTGGTAGTCCATTACTATTATTATTATTACTATTATCACAACATTAGCTTTGGTTATACTTAAGTATATATATATATATATATATATATATATATATATAGTATCTATACATAAATAATGCAGTTAATTTATGGTCTTTAATCTGATAACAATAAAACTTAATTAACAACCACTATGATGTTGATTTTTCATCAATGAAATATCAACACATTTTATTTTCATCAATAGGCTATGTTGCAAAACTAAAAACAAAAGCCAAAATATCAACTTAATATTTTCACTATGAGCAGAAATCTTATTTTAAATAATTCACAATTACATTAATAAATTATATAGTTAAAATATACATATAAACAAGTACATAATAAATATCCACACTGTATATATATATATATATATGGTATATATTCTATATCTCTCCACATATATAGATAATATGGAAATTATTTTGTCAGTCTCTTTAATGACAGACATTTAATGAAAATAATGTTCATGCTGTTTTCTGGCCCCAAACTTACACTATTGTCAAATAATAATTATTTGACTTGCTCTCTGAAATTTTATGCTTCTTATTTATCCTCCATTGTCACCTTAACTAGGACTCCAAATGAGTAAAAATGACTAGAGAAGGCATCTGTAGCATGTTCCAGATATTTAGGGAATGGTCTAATAGTCACTGATAGATATGTTAGATGGGCTTTTTCATGGCTGCTTCTGAGAAGACAGAGAAATTCCCCTTCTGACTTTTTTACTGTGAGTTACTCTCTTGAAGAGGATTTGAATTGGTTCAGATGGTTTTGTAACTCTACTTAAATGGTGATATGAGAAGAAAATGTTGAATTGTAGCAACTGATTTTCATATGAAATCAATCTTATATTACTGAAACATTTCTTTAACTGCTTCTCAGCCATTTTTGTTTCATCTATTGAGAACATGTTGTTTAGATTTTTACCTCAATTTTTAATTGAGTTATTTGGGGTTTTTTTTTTTTGACGCTCAGTTTTTTTGAGTTCTTTATATATTTTAGACATTAGTCCTCTATTTGATGTGTAGTTGGTAAAATATCCATTCTATAGGCTTCCCCTTTGTCTAAAGGATGGTGCCCTTTGCCATATAGAAGTTGACTTCAGCGTCTGTGCTAATGATGTCTTTTCCTGTACCAATGAGTTCAAGGCTATTTGCCATTTTCATTCCTATAAACTTTAGTGTATCTGGCCTCCTGTTGAGATTTTTGATCCACTTGGAGTTGAATTTTGTACAGGGTGATAAGTTGAATCTATATGCATTCCTTCTACATCCAGTTTGACCAGAATCACTTTTTGAAGATGCTGTCTTTTTAACCAGTGTTATTTTCTGGCTTCTTTATAAAAACCCAACTATTATCACTTTGTTTTACATGAATAGGTATTTGCCCGCATGCACGTCTGTGTACCACATGTATGTTGTGCCCATGAAGGCTGGAAGAGGGTATACAGTTCCCTGTAAGTGGAGTTAACAGATGATTGTGATCTATTATGTGAGTTCTGAAAATTAAACTCTGGTTCTCTGGGAGAGCAGCCATTGCTCTTAATTGCTGAGCCATCTCTCCAGTCCCTTGTGTGAATATTTTGATATTATATTTTAGAAAATAAAAGACTAATTTAAATTGACAAAGATCAGATTCTGGTGAGGTGGGGTGGTGGCTTATCTGGAAAGGCTAAGGGAAACTTCAGATTGTGTTAAGTGCTTTGTGTTTTGTTATGGGTAGTGTTGCATGGACATAAATGATTGTCAAAGCTTATTAAACTGAGCTCTTACTATCTTTCCAGAATATGTAAATATCACCTTGATATGTTTTGACATATGTTTACAATGTGGATTATCATATCAAGCTAGTTATCCTTTCTAGGGGTAGTAAAAACATTTAAAGATTTTTTTTAGAAATTTGTAAATAAACAGTGCATTATTAATTATAACAGTGTCTACTCTGTCCAATAAATCACTAAAACTTATCCCCCTTTCTTGTTGACATCTTGCACTCTTTCTCCATCCACCTTTTCTGCATAGCCTGTGGCAGCTTCCATACTACTTGGGGTCTATGAATCTAACCTTCTTGGTTTCCAATGTGAGCAGGATCATATGGTATTTGTCTTTATGTACCTAGCTGACTTTGCTTAGCATGATGTTCTTGTCATCCATGTTGTGATGGCATGGATGTCTTCTGTTTAAATCTGGTATCACCCATTGTATAGATGCATCACATTTCATTCTTAAATTTATCTGATGATGGACAAGATTGCTTTCACATCATAGCTATTGTGAACAGTGCTACATTGAGCACTGAGTGCAGATATTGCTAATATAGTATTCTTAAAAGTTCTATACTCTTTTCCATAATGATGCTGTTAATTCAGATTCACACTTACAATGAACAAAGTTTCCATTTTTTTCTACATCCCTATCAAACATGGGTGTTTTACTTTGCCCTTCTGATTTTTTAAAATTATGTTTTATTCAATGTACATAGACTTTTGTCATAATTCTCTTAAGAATATATACAACTATTTATTTAGCATTGATAATTCAGTAGATATTGTAAGTAATCTATAGGTGATTTGAAGTAGATACGAAAGCATGTGCAAGTGCATAAAATTTTGCATAAGAGACTTCAGAATCTGTGGATTTTCACATTTGATGAGTGGTCCTGAATCATTCTAGCAGATAAGATGATGGCTCATTCTGATTTTTTGTTGTTTGTTTGTTTTTGAGACAGGGTTTCTCTGTGTAGTTTTGGGGCCTGTCCTGGATCTCGCTCTGTAGACCAGTCTGGTCTCAAACTCATGAGATCCACTTGGCTCTGCCTCCTGAGTGCTGGGATTAAAGGTGTGCACCACCACCACCTGGATCATTCTGATTTTTATTTGCATTTACCCAAAGACTAAAGATGATAAACAATTTTTATGCACCTGTTGGATATTATATGTCTTCTTTTGAGAAGTATCTATTTAAATTATTTACCCTTCCACCCTGTTGCTGGTGGTGCTATCATGCTAGTCAAGCACTGTACTCCTGAGCTATATTCTCTGACCTTATTCAGTCATACTTTTTGAATTAGTGGAAAGGTGTACATATATATATACATATATGTACATATATGTAGCATATATGTATGTATGTATCTATGTATGACAGAAAAATAGCTGAGTGCCCATATGTGAATGAGAATTCCTTCCAACGCTGGACTTGTAGAATCAGTTACTGATTCTATCCAGGGATCAGACAACTTCCTCATGTAAACTGGAATATATTTTTCACAATAAATAAATTAATTAATTAACTTTTTGAAGTTTTGCTTAAGAAGGAGCATCAGAACTCTAAGTAGTAATTCCTCTTGGGTGACTCACTCTGACACAGCAGGTCACCTCATCCATTTTGCATTTCTGTTGACCTGCATGTGATCAATGAACATTGTGAATTGTTTCCAAAATCTAGGAAAAATGCTATAAATTATTAAGGTGATGTTCCTCTGGATTTTGAGACATTCTGGCTTAAAAAAATACCACTATTTGAACTGAACATGTACCCATGCCAGGGTGTACAAGGGGTATCTGGTGTGTTTGGTAAGCTAGAATGCACTGAAAATTTAAAGTGAGTCAGAAATCCAAATACTTTAATTCCCAAGCCCATTTTCACAAGGTGATCAATTGAGAAGCTCCTCTCATGAAGGGGAAAGACAGGCTCAGGTTCTAGTGCATCAGATCCGGCTGTTATCTAACTCTCTTGATTGTCTGTGCATAAGTGGCTGCTTTACAAAGTGTTTCTAGGAGCTTTTGACCTAGATTTGTTGGTTTCTGTTGTTTATATAACAGCTTGTAAACGAACACCTGTAATGGAGTCTGTAGCCTTTCAAACCTAAACGTTTCAAACAGGAAGTGAGATCTAGTTAGTTAATCATTTCATTACTTAATCAATAGAACAATATGCATCAAAAAGTTGCTATGGTAAGTAGAATCTGTATTGGGGACATGGAGTAGAGTGGTGAAGAATGATGTAAAAATCAATCATGAAAAAATAACCATCGTCAAAGTGGTTAGAGGTTTCTTCCCACAGGATGCCAACAGGCACCTCAGACACAAACAAGCACCTACCTGGATGCTGTGACTGAGGGGCAGTGACATCTGATAGCAGTGAAGACACTTTCATCTTTGGATAAGAAGAGTTACTCAAGAAGAGACACTCATGAAGAAATGACTGCGTTTTATAATTTTTAAAAATAATTGAGCTCTCAGAAATCCTAATTATAGCTTTAAAGTCAGAATCTTTAATTTCTTTTCTTTGGCAGGAGTGTTAAGGCATTACTACATAGCTCAGACTGGCCTTGAATTCACTATCCTCCTGCCTCAACCTCCTGAGTGCTGGGATTACAGCCAGCCCCACAATCTTTAGTTTCCATATCAATGCTACCAACTAGGTTTTATGAAGAAGTGTAGTTTCCTCTGGACATGACCCCAGCAGGAGCCTTGTTCCTGTGCTCTCAAAAGAAAATGCTGACTGGACATAGTAAAAGAGCAAGCAATCAAGGCTTTTATTAGATCCCCCCCCCCTTTCTTTTTCTTTTTTCTTTTCTTTTTTTTTTTTTTTTTTGGCTTTTTTCGAGACAGGGTTTCTCTGTGTAGCTTTGCGCCTTTCCTGGATCTCGCTCTGTAGACCAGGCTGGCCTCGAACTCACAAAGATCCGCCTGGCTCTGCCTCCCGAGTGCTGGGATTAAAGGCTTGCGCCACCACCGCCCGGCTCCCCTCTCCCCTTTCTTTAAAGGGGGGCAGGCCTATTGAGAAACAATGGCTCCAATCTGAGCAGGCATGAGCTTGTGTAAATATTTCTCCTCTTTTGGTAATCCCTTTGTGTGCTCCTGAGTGTGGGGGAAAACTGGCCAGCAAAGAACCAAACAGCACTCAGAGAGTTGGAAAACTGAGTTCTTTGTAAAGTCTGGCCTCAACTTGTAGCTTCTAACAGTTTTTACAGGATGAACAAGAGTGTGGAACTCTCCCCCTTCATGACCACTTGCAGGTGGTATCTGCATTTAATGGTTACCAAGGAGAAAGTCTACACAGAAAGTCTAAAGCAGCTTCTGTAGCTGTGTTTTGTTGGGAATAGCCTTGTAAGTGTTAGCTTTCCCAAGGCAGGGAGAAGAGGGTTTCATCTGAAGCAAGCAGGAATACAAAAGCAGAGTTCAGCATGTCTGCTTTTAGCAATGTTAGTAGTGAAATTTCAACTCATTTTAAACTTTCATCGCACAAGACAGTAGTTTGGCTATACTAGGTGCATATTAAATGTAATAAATATATAACATATTTTCTTCCTTTTTCTATCTTTTTTAGAAGCCCCTTTAACCCATAATTCTGTTTGTTACAAGTAGATGTATAAGACAAAAGAATATATATGTACACACAAACACACACACACACACACACACACACACACGTATGTATTTATGGGTTTATGTATCCCCAAAGTGTAAGTTTTTACTAGAAGAAAGAGTCAGAATATTCTACATATGCTCCCCTAGTGAAGAAATAATCGAAGCCAGTTGAGGTGACCTCGCTGGAGAGATCACAACCACCTATTGTACTTTACATCCTTTTTTCAGTGGCCTGAGCTGGTCCATCTGAAGTTAACTCCCACCATATCTTGACTACTATTCAACCAGTAACATTATCTTTATGTCCTGTTTCAGGGCCCTGACTTGCCCAAGCTGGAGTTGACCACCACCAACTATTTTTCTTCTTCTTCTTCTTCTTCTTCTTCTTCTTCTTCTTCTTCTTCTTCTTCTTCTTCTTCTTCTT
>CABHPP010107972.1:10482-21055 GCA_902168425.1 Peromyscus attwateri
TTCTTCTTCTTCTTCTTCTTCTTCTTCTTCTTCTTCTTCTTCTTCTTTGGAGCTGAGGATCAAACCCAGGGCCTTCAGCTTGCTAGGCAAATGCTCTACCACTGAGCGAAATCCCCAACCCCAACTATTCTTCTTTATGTCTTATTTTTGGCAGTCCATTGGTCAGACCCTTCCCGAGCTAATCTCCTGCCTAATAAAAGCATCCTTCCAGTCCTACAGAATAGAGCTTTGCAGTAAGCACATGCATATGGCTATCAGATCAAGTTCAGAATCCATGTTTTGTCAAAAATAATGTTCTAGCCCTATGAAAGCTAAACAATGTATTTTATCAAATCCTTTTGAAGGAAAAGAAGTGATTACCATACCAACAATACTGATTACTCTGTTAATAACTCCTCTCTATAGCAATAATTTTAATAAATCTTGCACTAATTGCTGTTGCTTTCAGACCAAAGGCAATAACTTTCAATTTGTTAATCTTCAAGATCCAGCTTCAGAATTTTCTAGATGCTCCAAAGCACATTTATAATTCAACTGTAAAGTGCTGGGCTTTGGAGAATAAAACAGTGTCTGATTTTTTTCTAGGATAGTTCTTGACATTATTTTCAAGTATAAAATTACATTTTGTGTTTGACCATGAAATTGGAAGGTCCTGTTTTTGAAGGCCAAACATGATAATTATAATAAACAACTACAGATGTTAACAGAATATTTTTGAAAAGGAAAAATGATTAAACTTTTAAGATTATATAACAGAATAAAATAGATGATAGTATGGTGGTTTGAATAAAAATGATTCCCATAGGCACATAGAGAGTGACACTATTATGAAGTGTGACCTTGTTGTAGTAGGTGTGC
Source organism: Peromyscus attwateri (assembly GCA_902168425.1). NCBI lineage: Eukaryota > Metazoa > Chordata > Mammalia > Rodentia > Cricetidae > Peromyscus > Peromyscus attwateri. The sequence goes on from CABHPP010107972.1 coordinate 11,341, forward strand.
TCTCATTGGAGGAAGTGTGTCACTGGGGTAGGCTTTGAGTTTTCAGAAGGTCAAGCCAGGCAGAGTGGCTCACTGTCTCTTCCTGCTGCCTGCTGACTCAGATGTAGAAATCTCAGCAACCTCTCCATCACTGTGTTTGTCTGCATGCTGCCATGGTTCCTACCATGGCAATAATGGAATAAAACTCTGAAACTGTTAACCAGCTCCAATTAAGTATTTTTCCTTATAAGAGTTGCTGTGGTCATGGTGTCTCTTTACAGCACTAGGAACCCTCACTAAGACAGATGATAAGTGAGGCAGACCAAGGTTGTCTAGTACAGTGCACTGTGCCACTGTGCATCATAAAATGTCATTGCTCAGAGGAGTTTAACTTCCTTGAATTCAGTCAAGGACTTTGACCTGAGGGTCAATTAGCTTCAACCTTTTCAATAATCATAAGTTGCAAGTTGACTTAGGCCAGCAGTCTGGGAAACTCATGGCCCATGGTTATGAAAGAGCTTAGAAAAATGTCCATTTTTCCCTAAAGCCAAACTTAACCATTTTTTCCCCTAATAAAAGTAGTATTATGTGAGAATACAGAAGACAAGGCTACATTCATAAATACCATGACACATGTATACCCACACATACCATAGAACAAAAGTAGTCAAGTCAATAACAGTAACATGTTGTCTTAGTAGTTCTATTGCTGTGAAGAGATATCATGACCACAACAACTCTTTTTTTTCTTTTTTTTGAATTTATTTTATTTTATTTTACAATATAATTCAACTTTACATATCAGCCTTGGATTACCCTATTCTCCCCCCTCCCACCCCGCCCCCCTCCCCCCAGCCCACCCCCCATTTCCATCTCCTCCAGGGCAAAGACTCCCCCGAGGATTGAGATCAACCTGGTGGACTCAGTCCAGGCAGGTCTAGTCCCCTCCTCCCAGGCTGAGCCAAGCATCTCTGCTAAGCCCCAGGTTTCAAACAGCCAATTCATGCACTGAGCACAGGACCCAGTCCAACTGCCTGGATGCCTCCCAAATAGATCAAGCCAATCAACTGTCTCACCCATTCAGAGGGCCTGATCCAGTTGGGGTCCCCTCAGCCATTGGTTCACAGTTCATGTGTTTCCATTCTTTTGGCTACTCGTCCCTGTATTCCATCCATCCCTGGTCCCAACAACTCTTGCTCACATAAACCCTCCTCCTTCTCGCCAATTGGACTCCCTGAGCTCCACCTGGGGCCTGACCGTGGATATCTGCATCCAGTTCCCTCAGTCATTGGATGGGGCTTCTAGCACGACAATTAGGGTGTTTGGCCATCCTATCACCAGAGTAGGTCAGTTCGGGCTATTTCTCAACTATTGCCAGCAGTCTATTGTGGGGGCATCTTTGTGGATTTCTGTGGGCCTCTCTAGCACTTTGCTCACAACAACTCTTTTTTTTTTAAAGATTTATTTATTATGTACACAGAAGAGGGCACCAGATCTCACTACAGATGGTTGTGAGCCACCATGTGGGTGCTGGGAATTGAACTCAGGACCTCTGGAAGAGCAGTCAGTGCTCTTAACCTCTGAGCCATCTCTCCAGCCCACAACAACTCTTTATAAAGGAAAACATTTAATTGGGGTAGCTCAGTTGCAGTTTCAGAGATTCAATCCATTATTATCATGTGGATGGGGAGCATGGCAGCATGCAGGAAGACACAGTGCAGATACATTTTTCAGGCAACAGGAAATGGTCTGAGTATCACATTGAGTGAAACTTGAACAAAGGAGACTGCTGTGGGATGGTCTGTATGTCAAATGCTCTGATTGGTCAATAAATAAAACACTGATTGGCCAGTGGCCAGGCAGGAAGTATAGGCGGGACTAACAGAGAGCAGAACTGAGTGAACAGGAAGGTGGGAGGAGACACTGCCAGCTGCTGCATGACAAGCAGCATGTGAAGACGCCAGTAAGCCATGAGCCACGTGGCAAGGTATAGATTTATAGAAATGGATTAATTTAAGATATAAGAACAGTTAGCAAGAAGCCTGCCATGGCCATACAGTTTGTAAGTAATATAAGTCTCTGTGTTTACTTGGTTGGGTCTGAGTAGCTGTGGGACTGGCGGGTGACACAGATTTGTCCTGACTATGGGCCAGGCAGGAAAACTCTAGCTACAGGAGACCTCCAAGCCCAACCCCCCAGTGACACACTTCCTCCAACAAGGCCACACCAAGTCTAACAAAGCCACACCTCTTAATAATGCCACTTCCTGTGAGCTTATGGGGACCAATTGCATTCAGATTACCACATATGTCTCCTTGGCCCCTGTAAGCTTGTAACAATATCATAATGCAAAATCATTTATTCCAACTTCAAAAATCTCCACAGTCTCAACAATGTTTAAAAGTCCAAAGTCCAAATTCTCTTCTGAGATTCATGGCAATCTCTTAATTGTAATCCCCCTGTAAAATAAAAATCAAAAAGCAGATCACATTCTTTCAACATATAATGTCACAGGACATATACTACCATTCCAAAATGTAGAGAAGGGAGCATAGTGAAGAAACATGGGACTAAAACAAGACCAAAATCAGCTGGGCAAACTCCAAATTCTGCATCACCATGTCTGATGTCAAAGTGCTCTTCAGTTCTCCAACTCTGTTCAGCTTTATTGACTGCAACACACCTCTTTCTCTTGGGCTGTTTCCACTCCCTGTTAGCAGCTTTCTTTGGCAGGTATCCCATGGCTCTTGTATCTCTAACATCTTGGTTTCTCCAAGACAATCCAGGCTTCAACTTTACAGCTTCACAAAATGGCCTCTCTAGGCCTCCATTCAGGGACACCCCTGACATATGCCTAACCCCAGAAGCTTTCCTTAGGTGTGGAGGCAAATTCTATAGCACATTTCTTCTATTCTTAACTCTAAAGCCAGAACCATATGGCCAAAACTGTGAAGTTCTGCTGCTTGCTGTGGCTGGAACATGGCCCCCTTGTTCAATTCTATCTTTACCAGCTTTCTGTTTTTGTTACCTTTACTTCCTAAGCTTGGCTGTCCTGGAACTTGCTCTATAGACCACGCTGGCCTCACACTCAGAGATGCACCAGCCCATTGCTTCCCCAGTGCTGGAATTAAAGACATATGCCTCCACTCCCAGCTCTAAGCTTTTCTTTAGTTCCTTTTCACAAACTGGAAACTTAGGTGGAGGGAATCTTTTTTTTTTTTTGAGACAGGGTTTCTCTGTGTACTCTGCACCTTTCCTGGAACTCACTATGTAGCCCAGGCTGGCCTTGAACTCACAGAGATCCACCTGCCTCTGCCTCCCGAGTGCTGGTATTAAAGGCGTGCGTCACCACTGCCCTGAGAGGTGGATGGAATATTGACCTGAGGTCACCACTCCCTTTACTCCATTTATTAATGTTTATCTCCTTGAACACAGGATTTAGCTCAATTTCACTTTTGGTATCCCCTTTCTCAATTTTTACATTTTATATTTTACCTTGCTCAGCTTGTTCCTTTTTATTATAAGTCTTTATTAGAGTTATCACTAATTAACACACATAAGAGTCTATACTAGGCTGTTTTGAGATTTCTTCTGTCAATGGAATTAATCCATAATTCTTCACTTTAGCCTCAGGCAGACTGTTCAGACAAGGGTAAAAAGCAGCCACTTTCTTCACCAAAATACCACAAGAATGATCTCTCGCAACATACTAAAATTCTTCTCCTCTGAAAACTTTTGAGCCAGCCTCCCTTCAAATCATTCTACGCTCCACTGCCTTCCATGCTTCTACTAATATGACCCATTAAGCAGTCCTTAAAGTATTCCACTGCTTGCCCAGCCCAAAGCACCAAACTCCAAATTCATCCAAGCAAACACATTGTCAGGCCTATCACAGTAATACCCCAGTCTCTGCTACCAACTTCTGTCTTAGGGTTTCTATTGCTGTGAAGAGACACCGTGAACATGGCAACTCTTATAAGGAGAACATTAAATTGAGGTGGTGCCTTATGCTTTCAGAGGTTCAGTCCATTATCATAATGGCAGGGAGCATGACAGCATGCATGTGGCTATGATGCTGGCTACATCTTGCAGGCAACAGGAAATGTTCTGAGAGTCAACCTGAGTGAAGGATTAGCAAAGGAGACCTTCAAGCCTACCCCCATAGTGATATACTTCCTACACTACTCCAACAAAGCCACACTTCCTAATAATGCCACTTCCTATGTGTTTATGGGGGACAATTACATTCAAACTTGCACACACTCATTATTACAGAGAGAAGAAAGATGAACATGCCATGCTGAAAAAAGGTACCACCACATATTAGAGCGTAGATAAGAAATATGGGTTAAGTTGTAAGAGACAGTAACAAGCTATCAGCTGAGAAATTATAATTAATATTAAGTCTCTGTGTGGTTGTTAGGGAGGTGGCTGTCAGTGCTGATGCAAAACCACCTACAGGACCTTAAATTGAGCCAGATATTGGTTGGTTACTTCGACAAGCTTTGAGCCACTACTGCACCAGTATATCTTCCAGACAGGCATTGTGTATCAAAGCATTTATAGATGGGTTGTTTACCTTTCTCTTTTGATGCTGTGCATAGTACTAGGAACATTAGTGAATAGGGATGAAGGCTCCTGGGAGACACCAGCTCAACTTCTCCATGTTTAATGAATTGTGTAGGTCTTACTGTTAGCAATGGGGCCTTACTGTCAGTTTGTTGAGAGCAGCCAATAGCCTTTGTAATAGTCTTGCTTGTTTGGGGGTTTGCATAGGACCATGTTTGCCAACAACTCCATTCCTGATACAAGAAGCTTCATTTGTTGACAAGAGATATCCAGTTGGGGCTCTGTCTCACCCATTATTTGGTGATTTCATTTGGCTAGACTTCATATATGTATATATTTTAGGAAACTTCTATTATATTAGTTTTCTATACTACCCCTTAAATGACTCTTAGATTTAACCGTCCTTCCCCATATCCTCTCCTTTGACCCCTCTTTTCTTCCTCTCCCAATTTGATCCTTCAGTTCCAGCTCTACCACCCATACACCCATAACTATCTACTCTATTTCCCCTTCCTAGAGAGATCCATCCTTCCTCACATAGTAACTTACTATATATCTATTATCTCTGATTATAGGGATTGTAGCTTGCTAAGTGAATGACTTAACATCTAACATCCACATATCAGTAAATACAGACCATATTTGTCCTTCTGTGTCTAGATTACCTAACTCAAGATGATTGTTTTCTAGCTCTATCCAATTTAATTTTAAATGGCTGAGTAGTATTGCACTTTGCAAATGCACCACATTTTCTTTACCCATTCAACCACTGATGGAAATCTAGGATGTTTCCAAATTTGACTACTACGAGTAGAGCAGCAGTGAACATGTTTGAGCAAGGGGTTCTATAGTATGATGAATCATCCTTTGGGTATCTTTCCAAGACTGTTGCAGCTTGATTTGATGTAAAACAATTCATAGCTTCCTGAGTGCAATGATAATAGTAAAAAAAAATGCCTTTTACACATGTAAAAATAGTTTAGTCAGGATCCCCACTGCACCTAAGTCTATACCTGGTAACCAGAACTCAGTGACATCACTTACTCAAGACAATCAGACACAGTCCTAGAACTCAACGACACCCACTGAACAGTATAAAAGTAGAGACCAGGAACAATTTTCTACTCAGCACAAGAGAGATCCCACCTTGATCTGCCTTAAAGCTGAAAAGTCTCCCCTAGCCCCAGGATCCTGACCCTTGAATGAGAGACTGGACCTGACCTTCAGCTAAGATATGTCACACAGCTGAGAAGCCTTGCGGAGATAGGCTTAAGACCATAGTTAGGAATTTAGAGTATGAACCAGGTGTGAGGAGCTCAGAATAATAAAATATAACTTTTATTATACTAACCACATGTATCTACCTTCTTGCTTGCAACAGGTGACATAGTTGCCAGGATCTTAGACAATCCTATAGTGGCTTCTTGCTATTCCAAGGGTATCCCCAGACTTTCTCCAGGAAGAAGGGTGGATTCCTGACTGCAGAACTTCTCTCTACAAAGGCATGGGCTTCTGGCCTTAAGACTCAGTAGCAGAGAGATGATTGCAGGAAGGAAGGAGCCAGAACCTTGAAGAGGAACCTCTGTGGCAGGAACTAACTCCCATGAAGGCATAGGCTTCTGCCTTAAGACCAGGTAGTGGGAGCAATTTGCTCAGAGTTACATGATGTAGCCAAGGGAGTAGTAAGAAGGGCAGATCTTAAATTTGGAAAGCTGGCAAATCAGGCCTACTCTACCAGTAACCTAAATTGGTACTTTAGAAAAAGAGAAGTCAAATTCCTTCATTATTTGACAAACAAATTGACACTATGCAGATACTAATAAGAGGAATTAAGAAAATGAATGTAAAAAACTAGAACCATCCTGAAAGCAGCTGGGACAGAATATGCCTCTTGGTGCAACAGAAGTTATCTAGGCTCAAGAAGGAACCTAAGGTTGACATTCCATTGTCCATCCCAATGGTCATGAGCTCTTGATATAGAGGGAAGACCCCTTAGAGATGTTTAGATTCTTATGCAAAATAATTAAAGACATTGACTCTGATAGAGTGAAAGTCAAACAGCTAGCTAGCAACTTGGCAGAAAGATGGAGAAACAACCCATTCAGAGAGGACTTCAAGGTCCTGATAAGGACCCAGTCAGACACCTCAGTGACACTAAGATCTCTCTACCAGTAACTGCTAGTAAGGTTAAAACTATTCTTAGCTGTTTAACCAACCATACTCATGTGACCACTACAGTAGAATCCAAAGACTGTTTACAATGACAGAGCTGCAAGATTTTGCACAAAGAAGAGATAAGAATGAATCTTATCCTTCTGTAGCCTGCTTACGGGAAAAGGGAGCTGACACATTGATGTTAACCTCAGAAGAAATGAAGGGAATCAAAGGGATTTTTTAAAAAAATCACCATATATTTGAAAGTCTGGAATAAATTTTGGATATAGCCAGAGGGGTAACCTACCCTTTATTGGTTGCATAAGAGCTCTGAGGAGGCAGGCTTTCCCCACACTTGATCTAAATTCAAAGCAGAAGGACAATGGAAAAGTATGAAAGAAACAATTTAGCTGGCTAGAAATTTGGGTATACTTTATTTAATTGACCATAGCAACACCACAGGAGTTTCTGTTGCTCCCCAGCATGAGAAAAATTCTAACTGAGGGATGTCTCTCTACATTAGAGAATGACATTGACATCAGCTCTGGCTAATTATGAAACTGTTGCAGAAGCTTTTATCTTCTTGAAGTAGACTAGAGAACTGGAGACAGAAAAGATAGTTTCCCTCCAGTCTAATGTACAGAATTGAACCAAACAAGCACCATGGAAAAACTCACTTAAAAGATGACATTTTAAAGGCATGGGTCAGGTAAAATGACTGTCCAGACTCAACCCTACATTCTTTCAGAAAATCAGGGATATAAGACCATTTAGAAGATGAGATCAGTTACCAATAAGACAGCCACAAGGAGGGGCATTTAGAAACAAATTCCCAATTAGACCAAAGAAGTATGGAAGCAATGAAGTACCCCAGCCCCTTCATTCAGATCCCAGCAATGATCAGGGGAATGGCCAAACAGATAAGTTGGTTGATAGATACAGGGAGTGAAGTGACAATTTGCAACCTCTACTCACCCCTACTAACCCCCCCCCAAATTATGCAATTATTTAAGGAGTAACAGGAAAACCATTCAAAGAATGAACAGAAAATATAGAATTATTAGTCTATAATTTACCTCTAAATATCCCCCACAATATTTACACCAGCACCTATCTGTGTGCTGGGGGTGGATGTCACACCTAAATTATTTCCCCAAAGGCATTACATTAAAAAACTCAAACTCTTGGGCTATAACATCACCCATGTATAGATTCTTCCTATAGAACTCCATAAAATTAAGGGATCATTTACCAAGTAACACCCTTTTAAGGAAGATGAAAAAAATCATTGACATTATAAATAAATGATTGAAAGAAGATACTATTGAGCCCACAAACAAAGTTGAAGGCAACTTCAATAGTCCTGTTTGGCCAGTACAGAAGCCAAACAGTCAATGGAGATTCACAATATATAGGAACATTAACCAGCTTTCTCTTGTATAATATTAGAGGAACCAGCCTCAATATTATACATCCCAGGGGCTCAGGAGAGAGAACTACTGGCGAGGACTGTGGAAACAAAATAAGACCAAAAATGCTTTCACCCCAAAAACTAAGGCCTAAGACTGCTCCTTTTAGCTACAGGCTGTAAGTTACTGGAACAGGCCAGAAGTTACTGAAACCAGTCAGTTCAGATTCCAGGAACCAGGAAGTGTAAAAGTACAGAGTCACAAGGTAGTCAGGAGGTAATGACTGCCGGACTGTGGAATGTCCTCTCCCTGGCCCCCTAGGTAACTGTTTGACCATAGAATGTCCCAACCCTAGTTTCCATAGTGACTGTGTAATCACCAGATGCCCCCATCTGGGGGCAGTCAATGAGAGATGGTGGCAGGCAACTACCTTCTTAGAAGGAAAATTGAATTGTGATTTCTGGAATTCCTAGACACAAGCCAATCAGAATTGAACCCATACTAGCACCCCTAAATGATGTAACCTTGTGATTTTTCCCTTTAAAAACTGAGCTTGCAAACAGGTAGGTACTTCCTCCAGCCTCCACTGAGTTGGATCTGTTGGACGAAGTCCCTGCCTAGGCTTGTATTGCATTTGGATATCCCAAAATTAAACCTTGCTTTTGCATTCCAGCTTGCTCATCTCTGGTGGTCTCTCTGGGGGTCTCGATCTGGGCACAACAGACTGTTTTCAGGAAAAATGAATCTCAGCACACTGAGCTCTTAGTCCATTCACTTTAATTCAGCACATCATCTCTTGCTTTACAGTTATATATCCCCCCCAAATCACAATCCTCCCCTCCACCCAGGACACCCAGCCTGAATTTCCTCAGGCAGTGATTGTCCGCTATCAGGATCAAATGGAGGGGTGATAAGAATCACAAAGAGGGGCAATAGTTGTAAATTACTATTTGCAACCCAAAGGGGAAATGACTAATGAATTAACTAAAGGCTAAATTCGGGTAATATCTAAGAAGAGGGATCTTATGTGCACAACTACAATCTTAAATGTGTTTGGTAAAAGATGTTAAAAATCTGTAAGTTTCTAGGTCAATGGGAGAAAATAAAACTGTTTTCTTTTTTCCTGTGGTTCCTATCTGTCTAAGCTGTCTGCCATTTTTTTCTGCAGGGTGGGGGAAAGTGTGCTCAGTCTCTAGGAAATCTGTGTACAGGTAGATGCCTTTGGTGATAAAGGGAGATCTGGAACTGGAGGTAAGATTTGGGAAAGGAGGAAGTTAAGCTTAATTGGCACATCTGTCAGGCCTTCTCAAATGGGTAGCCTGGATGCTTAAGTCTGTTCTGAGAGAGTACAGAGGTATCTCTGATAAGGAGGGAGCCAAATTCCAAGGAGTTTTTGGTATTACTTGGCTTGTTATATATCAGCTATATTCTGTTATGAAAATCATGTGTGCCTTCATAGTTTTCCCAATTGATTTTTCACTAAGAAGGGTTAACAGTGTGGACCAATCACTCTCTGGACATACACATTCCAGGTATTTGGAGAACAGCCTCAGGAAAGGCTTTCTCTGGAATCAGATATCTCCCTTGGCCACTTTCAAGGACTA
>CABHPP010107973.1:0-11065 GCA_902168425.1 Peromyscus attwateri
CCAGGCCGGGCCCCTCCCCGGCTCGCCCTGCCCCGGGAGCCTGCCTCCCCGGCCGGGGATGAGGCCGGGAAGCGGCTGCGCGGGGCCCAGCACAAAGGCTTGTCCCCAGGGGCCACCGCCGCTGCCGCCGCCGCCGCCCCCACCAGCCTAGAGCCGCCTGTGGAAGCCGAGCCGGCACCCGGGCCCTCATCCCCTCCGGTCCCCAGTGGCGGGCACTGCCCGTCTCCCCGAGGCCCGGGGACCCGAGCTCCGAGCCCTTTGCTTCCTCGGCTGCCAGGGGACCGGACAGCCGCGCAGCCTCCGCCGCTCCGGGCTGTGGGAGCCCTGCGGAGCATGTCGGAGGATAGCGACATGGAGAAAGCCATCAAGGTAAGGGAGAGAGATGCCACTTCTTCCCTGCTTTGTCCTGTGACTCCTCTCGGTGCCAGCCTCGGAAAGTCGAGAGAACTTGGATGAGAGTTTAGAGGTTCTAGTCACTAGAATCCGGGGAATCCGGGTTTCAGCCTCCCCGGGATCCTTGGACCGTGCTGAGTTGTGGAGGGTGGGGATGTCCGATTCTCTCCAACTTCCTTGGCTGAGGTAGTTTGTGCTCAGCTAGAACGAAGGTGAGTAGCGTGGGGATACTTGATATAAGTGAAGCTAAGAGGGCTTCGTAGGACTCTTCACGTTTCATCGCTCCCCGAGCGCCTCCATTTGCTTCTCGGTGGTCCGCTGCAACACTTGGCAGTGGCTCTAACTCACCCCTCCTGTCAGGTCTGAAAAAAGCCTGTTTGAGTGCTTCAGGTCCAGAAGTTGGTTCGCCTTCGTCCAAAACCAGTTCTTCGGATTTTCCCTCCTTATCTGTGCATTCATTTCCTCCTGTTCTCTTGCCTGCCCTCCTAGGAAGCAAAAGTTTATTTCAGAGGAGCTAACAGCACCCTCTGTTCTAAAATGACCCCCAACGAGACTGGGAATGTAGCGCAGTTGGTAGAGTACTTTCCTTACCATGCACGAAGCCCTGAGTTTGAGCCCTAGCACTTCATAAAACCGGCACAGTGGCGCAAGTCTGTCATCCGAGTGCACAGGAAGATCAGAACTCAGAGATAGTACTGTGTTTTGAGGTTTTGGTGAGTAAGGGCTCCTGAGCTCAGGCCTGATGCCCTGAGTAAGATCCATGGACCCACAAGGCTGGAGAGAATCAACTTTTTCTTTCTTTTCTTTTTTGTTTTTTTTTTTTGAGACAGGGTTTGTCTGTGTAGCCCTGGCCGTCCTGGAACTCACTCTGTAGACCAGGCTGGCCTTGAACTCAGAGATCCACTTGCCTCTGCCTCCCGAATGCTGAGATCAAAGGCATGCGCCACCACTGCCTGTCGAGAACCTTTGCTTGCAGGTTGTCCTCTGGTCTTTGAGGACATACACCTGCACAGGCACACAATGAAATCATAAAAAGTTTAAGGTCATCTTTGGCTGCATAGGGACTTAAGAGGCCAGCCTAGGGCTACAAATTCTATGTATAAAACAGTAAATTATAATGACCCTAGTAAAAATGACTGTTTTTCGAGATAGGATTTCTGTGTGTAGCCCTGGCTGTCCTGGAACTCGCTCTGTAGACCAGGCTGGCCTGCTTCTGCCTCCTGAGTGCTGGTATTAAAGGAATGTGCCACCACTGCTCTGCCAGAATAGACTTTTGTTTGTTTGTTTAGTGTTTTTTTTTTTTTTTTTTTTTTGAGTGACAGCATTGTTATGTGTGGACACTTTTCATGTTTTTGTTTGACAGTTTCATGCACTTATTCTTCATTGTTTTGGTTTCACCATTAAGAGTATTTATATTTGCTAGGTATGGTGGCATGTGCTTGAGACCAGGAGTTCTAGGTTAGCCTAGGCAACACAGTGAGATGTTGTATCAAAAACGTTTAAACAGGGGCTGGAGAGATGGCTCAGCGGTTAAGAGCACTGGCTGCTCTTCCAAAGGTCCTGAGTTCAATTCCCAGCACCCACATGGTGGCTCACAACCATCTATAATGGTGCCCTCTTCTGGCCTGCAGGGATACATGCAGGCAGAATACTGTATACATAATAAATAAATCTTTAAAAAAACAAAAAACATTTAAACAAAACAAAAAAGAAATGAAACAAAAAAGAAATGAAAAAAGTCCTTAGTTTGACTCAGTATCAGTATTGTTTCTTTTAGTCTTCGAATGTATTAAAAATTTTAAGAACATTTTAAAATGTGTGTTTGTGTATGTCTCTCTCTGTGTGTGTGCGCATGTGTGTGTATGTGTGCACATGAAAGTTGGTTCTCTCCTATCACTTGGGTTCCAAGGATACAGCTCGGGCTTGATGGCTAGTGCTTATTACCTGAGCCCTCTTTGGGCATATTTAAAAACAAAAGAAATTAAAAAAAAACTTTTTCTGGGTGGGGCTGGAAAGATGGCTTAGTGATTAAGAATATCCACTACTTTTGTAGAGGATTCCAGTTTGGTTCCTAGCACCCACACTGAGTGGCCCACAGCCACTCACAACGGTCTGTATCTCTAGTTCCAAGGGATCTGACACTTTCTGGTTCCAGGGCACTTGAACTTACCCACACATAATTAAAAAAAAATGGGCAGGGTGTGGTGAAACACACCTTTAATCCAAGCACTTGGAAGGCAGAGGTGGTTGAACTCTGAATTCAAGGCCAGCCTGGACTATATAGTGAGACTCTTGTCTCAAAACAAAACAAAACAGAGGCTCTGGAGAGATAACTCAGCCCTTAAGAGCACTGGCTGCTCTTTAGAAGGACCTGGGTTCAATTCCCAGCACCCACATGACAGCTCACAACTGTCTGTAACTCCAGACACTGGAGAATCTGACACTCTCAAACAGATCTGAATACAGACAAAACAGTGCATGTAAAATAAAAATGAAAATAATTCAAAACAAAACAGAAACTATTGAATCTGTGCAGAACCTATCTATTTGTGTACAGTAGTCAGAGATAGTTGCTATTGTTTTTTTGTTTTTGTTTTTTTTCCTCTTCTCCTATTGGTTGATAATTTCCTGGGTTTTATATATCTAGTAATTTTTGTTTCAAGTTGGACATTTGGTAACATTGTAACGACTCTGGACTCTGACTCCTCCACCAGCTTGTTACATTTGTAGCTGCCTAGAATTAAAAGGGAATTTCTTTTCCTTGTGCATGCCAATGTCTGCTCAGGGATGTTAGGTTTTTGTTTTTCTCAGCCTGTGTGTGTTGTCTGGCTATGTCAGCCCCTGATGTGGGCAGAGACTTTCCAGGGTTTTGAACTCTGAGGCCTGGACCCCTGCAGCTCAACCCCTGTGGTTCTGGAGTCCTTTCAGAATAGAGCTGACTGCAGAGTCCCTTCTGCCTTTAGATTTTCCCTGGCCTCTCCGTCCCCCAGTCCTTGTGGTTTTGTAGTCCATTAATCAAAGAGTTTCGTGGAGAGCTCACTTCGGCCTTATTCTCTGGTCTGTGTAGCGGTCTGCCCTCCAAAGCCACAGAGTCTACGTTCCTGGCCAGGACCATTGTCTTGGAGCTTAGCACAGCTGTCCCTTGTCACCCACATTCTCCTGCTCTTACCTGCACAGTCCACCATCTTCTTCCCTGTCTAAGAGAGCAGCAGCATGGCTTACTTTTCATAGGCAGCTTCATGCTGGGAGCAGGCCACACCACTGACTGCTCTGGGCAGTGAGGACGGAGGCTAGGAGCTGCAGGAGCCAGGCTGCATGCTGCTTTTGACCTCACTTCTAGTGGGTTGAAAAAGTCAGTTCTCTGTTGTTCAGCTTAGACTCTTCTGAAATAGTTAGTTTTGACAATTGACAGGGTCTGCCTGTGCAGTCCTGGCTGGCCTGGAACTCATGTAGCCCAGGCTAGCTTGCCTCTGCCTCCTGGGTGCTGGAAGGAAAGGCAGAGCAGTTCTGTTGTTGTTTTGTTTTGACAATTTTGTCCAGCTTTAAACATATTTATGGAAAGCAGCTGCCTGCCTTTCCCACTGTCGGAGAATCTCCTGTTCTGTTATCACTGAGCCTCAGAGAATGGTGGTGGTCTACCCAGATAAAGATGAATGGAGAATGAATCTAGAGTACTTCATCTACTCCATCCCAGATCAGTTGTTCTAGAATCTCAAATGAGGGGCCCGGGCGTTGGGTCATTTTGAATTTAAACGTTCTCAGGTAGTTATGGTGGTTGGTTACTGAGGAGCAGCAGTCTGGAGTGGGTCTGCAAGTGCCTTTCTTCCTGTTGTAAAAGCAAGTATCTGAAGGCCAAGCTTGAACACTAGCCCTGTCTGCTCTCAGTCAGGTAGGCTATCACCTTCACATGGGTGGAGGGTTAGGCCTGAGAGTCCACGCTCCTCTCCACACAAGTTGAACAGTTTGTTCAAGGATGTAGCCTCTGCAGATAGTTGACACGTTTTCTGAATCTCAGAAAGTACACTTGATTGTTGTGGTGAAGACACACGAGTTACTGTGCCGTGTGTGCACATGCACGAGCATGGGGGTGGAGTGCTGGGATGGACGTGGGCCTCTTTATGCTAAAGATTCTGCACCCATCTGAAGTCCTGACTTTGTAATACTTTGACACCCTCCATGAAGCATCATTTGTCTACTTAAATAGACCATGTAGGCGGGTTGCACAGTTTCCTTTTATTCTGGAACCTGTGCTATTGGAAGGTAGTGATTGGGAGGTAGTGGCAGGTAAGTAGACAAGTGCAATTGTAAAGCCCATGGACTGTTTAGAAGGTGAGGTGCTGAACCAGCCTGTTCTACCTCTGCTCAGTTATCTAGCTTAACAGTGGAATCATCTCTGCCCCTCCCCCTTTTCTTCTTTTTAATAGGAAACCTCCATTTTAGAAGAATATAGTATCAACTGGACTCAGAAGCTGGGAGCGGGGATTAGCGGTCCAGTCAGGTAAGACACCCATGTGGAAAACAGGGCCCAGTGCTCTGAGAGGAGACACACAAACTGAGCCCTGAACTACAGGCCTCAGATGTGCCTTGAGAATTAGCCTGAGTTTAAATTACAGTAGAGTTTCTGTTTGGTTTTGGATTTGGTTGTAGTGTTGGGTTTTGTGTGTATAAAGAACATGTACTATTGAGCTAGAGTAGAGGGTATTTATACGATTATGTTTTTTACATTTTTATGAGTGAATGTGTGTGAACACATGCACTTGGGTGCACGTGTGTGCCATAGCACATGTGTGGAAGTCAAAGGATGACTTTCAGTAGTTGGTTCTCCTTTCCTCCATGTGGGTCCTAGAGATCTCATTGGCCCCTTAGTAAAAGCTTTTTATTAGTTTTTTTTTTTTTTTTTTTACATCTAGACACAGCTAGGTAGCAAGGTCACATGTATATAGTATTACAGGTTAGTTTTAGATGTCAAAATATTTGGGCCAGTGAGATGGGTCATTGGGTAGAGGCGCTTGTATACAATTCTAATGGCCCGGATTCAATCTCTGGGACCAACAATAATACTGGAAGGAGAGAACTGATTTGTGGGTTCCCCTGTGACCTCCAAATGTATTCACACACAAAATAAGAAATTAAAAATGTAATGAAAAAATAGAAAAGGTGGGGCTGGAAAGATGGGTCAGAGTACTGGCTACTCTTGCAGAGGACCTGGATTTGATTCCTAGTACCCATAAAGTAGCTCATAGCCACCTCTAACTCCTGTTCCAGGGGCTCTGATGACCTCTTCTGACCTTCGCAGGGACCTGGTGGAGAACAGATTTACATGCAGGCAAAACGTTCATACAATAAATACAAATAAAGATAGGAAATTTTTTAAAAATGTAGAAAAAGCCCAGGTCACTCTTTGAGAGGCTGTCATTTCTGCGGTGCTGACATTACTGCTGGGTGGAGACCGAGAGACTTTTCCCTGCCACCCGCTGCTCTAGGGAAGGTTGTTTGTATTTGTCTGTCTATCTGTCTGTCTGTCTGTCTGTCTGTCTGTCTATCTATCTGAGATGGAGTTTCTACAGGCTGCGCTCTCCTGGTATTTGCTGTATAGATGCTAACTGCCACTGTGATTCCCCTCTACACCTAGAGTCTGTGTGAAGAAATCTACTCAAGAACGGTTTGCACTGAAAATCCTCCTCGATCGTCCAAAAGCTAGAAATGAGGTATGTTCCTTTAGTGCTTGACTTGTTTACACACACGCACACGCACACGCACACGCGCACATGCGCACACACATGCAAGGGAGAAAGAGGGAGGGGTGTGCAGTGTCTGTGTAGGCCAGAAGAGGGCACTAGATGCCTTAGAGCTGGAGTTAGAGGCCGGGTGAGCCACTTATCGTGGGTGCTGGGACCTGAATTTGGGTCTTCTGGACGTGCAGAAAGCACTCTTAACTACTTAGCCATCTCTGTAGCCCATGTTTAGATGTTTTTAGGGCCTAAGAATATGTCCGTGTTTACAGTTAGGCAGGCAGCTTCCTGGAAAATAGAGAGATGTGTGGAGAATCTTATGTTCTACTGAACTTCTCTTCCCTGTTCACATTGTCGAGTTCTGTCACAGTGTGGAGAGCTAGCTAGCATGTGCTCTTTCCCTTCCAGCTGCCTCACATCTTCCTACAATTAGTAGCGGTGATCTTGAAATAAATGAGTTATGTATGTTTTCTTTTACTAATAGAGGACATAGA
Source organism: Peromyscus attwateri (assembly GCA_902168425.1). NCBI lineage: Eukaryota > Metazoa > Chordata > Mammalia > Rodentia > Cricetidae > Peromyscus > Peromyscus attwateri. Next base: position 6,620 of record CABHPP010107973.1, read on the forward strand.
CAGTGGGTCTGTCAGTACAGTTTTATTTGGAAGAAAATACTGAGGAGATGGTCCAGACCGTAGAACAAGATTCATTTGTATTAGTTAGTCTAAGTGGTAAGGATTTTACAGAAGTAGACATCCTTTGGACTCAGTGTGGTCAGTTTTTGATGGGACATTTGGGGGAAAATGATGGTATTTCCTTTGCACAAACATTTCTTGTATTCTCTTTCAGGTGCGTCTGCACATGATGTGTGCCACACACCCCAATATAGTTCAGATTATTGAAGTGTTTGCTAACAGTGTACAGTTTCCTCACGAGTCCAGTCCCAGGTAAGACTACACAGGGCCGTCACCATACGCCCACCCACGTGGAGGTCATGTTGTACAGAATTGCCCTCTTCTGTGTCTTCTTTCCCTTCCCTACCCGCTTCCTCTCTCCTCTTCCTACTTCTTTCTCTTTGTGTTTAAAAACATAGAAACATTTGTAAAAGTGGAATTATGTAACAAACGCCTAAGGTCTCAGCACTGAGTTTTACCAGCTGCCTATGGGAAATCTTGTTTCATCTGCTAACCCTTCTCTACCGTTGATTTGGTTACTTTCCCTTTGTAAAAAACGTTTTAAGGGTTGGGGATTATAGATCAGTAGTAGAGTGTGTGCGTGCGTGCGTGCGTGCGTGCGTGCGTGCGTGTTACAGTTTAGTTAAAAGCAAAGCATTAAAGAGCCAGGTATAGTGGTGCATGCCTGTAATCTTAGAACTGAGAAGCCGAGGCAGGAGGATCATACATTCCAGTCTAGCCTGGCCCACATAGTAAGACTATGTTTCTAAATAAATAAATTGGAATTGAAATAGATTCTATTCCAGATCGGTGAGAGGGGCCTGAATGTCCTTCCAGATCCAGTCTTAGAGGCTGATACAAAGCCCCCGTTACGGATCTGACTTCCCTTTTGGAGAAAGAAACCATGACTATTCTTTGAGCTGCACGTTTGGGAAGTGCCTTAGGTGGACACTGAGATGTGAACGCTGTCCTGGCAGTGCAGTAGGCGCCCAGCAAGGAGCCTCTTCCTTGCATTCTGAACCTTAGAAAGCAGCGTAGTGTAAGTGCCGCCTGGGAGGCAGGCGGCCCACAGAGGCTGTGGGAAGTGGGCATTGTGGAGCTGGTAAAAAGACATGAGTCTTGAAAGCCAATGGGAAGTCGATTGTTTTCCACAACTATGCTCTGTTGGTGAAAGCATTTGGATGAAAGCAGAGGCATTTATATGAAGGAACAGGAACCCAATTCATGTTTTGTTGTGTTTTTTCTGTTTTCTTTGTTTAGTTGAACATATGAGGATCATTGCACTTAATTAGTGACTAGATAACCCTGAACTTAGATAGTGGTTATATATTTTGTAGATGAGCTCACTTCATGTCAGTTTTTGATGCTTCAGGGTTTTTCTTTTCCTTTTCCTTTTTTTTTTGACTTAACAAAATCAAATGCTTTCAAACAGGGCTCGACTCTTAATTGTAATGGAGATGATGGAAGGGGGCGAGCTATTTCACAGGATCAGCCAGCACCGGCACTTTACAGAGAAGCAAGCCAGCCAAGTAACAAAGCAGGCAAGTTGACCCGGGTGGGTGGGCGGGTGGGCGGACAGGGGGCCAGGGGGTGCCCTGGCTAAGCAGTCCAATTGCATCCAACGGGGAAGGCAGCTGAAAGAACAGCTCCATTTGACCTCTCATTGCCTGCTTTGTTATAACCAGAAAGGACGCCTCACGGGGAAGTGGAACCCCTTTCTACTTTGGGAGGGAGGACTGTATTCTTAAGTGTGTCACGTGTCCCAAGGCTGCTGGGAGAGTGTCCTCCACTGACTGGCAGCTGTGCACAGGTAGCTTTGGATGCTGCTGATGCCCACTTGGAAGATCCTTTAATATTAAACTTGTTCTCAGGCATCTCTACTGAGATGTTTCTTGCATAAGTCACCCATCATTTCTGCAGATTTTAATACTTTTCTCAGATTTTTATAATAGTGAATGATTCTTAGTCATAATCCATCATATTTTATTATATAAATGATTTATGTCCCATTTAATACTCTCATTCCAGCCAGCACTGACCACTCATAGAGGTGACAAGCTAAACCTCAGGCTTGTCTTCAGAACAAGCAAGCAGACCCCAGAATGGCAAACGGCCCAGCAGTTAGCTTTATGAGAAAGCTCTTACCAATTTTCCACCCTCAGTTTTCAAATGTCTTTTGATGCCTCCTTTCCGATTGACTAGGGAGCAACCAGTATTTGAAGTGCTGAGAATAGCACTGAGTTGAGGAACTACAGAATCTTTTCTGTTTAACTTTAAAATTACACCGTTCATTTATCAAATACTGAGACTAAAGGATGAGAGCTGATCATCTGTAAAAAAAAAACCACCTTGCAGGTCTACACAGACAGATGTATTGTCATTAAGTAAGATGAGCCAATCGCAACATTAGGTAGAAAATCAAGCCAGCAGGCTGAAGGCTTTGCCTGCCTTTCAGCTCCCTAGAGTGCCCTTGTCTCTGAGGTGCAGTGCTGCTCCCCGCTGGGCAAGCTCCGGCTACTGAAGATGCTGCCTGTGGGGGCCCTACAGTCTCTCTCCCAGCAGGGCATCTTACAGGATGTATCCCCGCTTTATTCTGACAAAGGATCTTTTGCAGTCAGGTTTGTTTAGTAATTACAGGTTGTAGTTAAAGTAAGGTGAGTTCACTTCTGTGTCTTGATGTCCCAGGTCTGTCTTAGCTTCTGTTTTGAAACCGACACTGGGTACAGCTGTACCTGACTTAACCCCTGAGCTCTCGCACTAGGTGTGTGAGAGACGGTGCTTTTCTAAGAAGTGGCTGCCCCACTGTGCCCTTTTCCAGATAGCCCTGGCTCTACAGCACTGTCACTTGCTAAACATTGCGCACAGAGATCTCAAGCCTGAAAATCTGCTTTTCAAGGATAACTCTTTGGTGAGAAAACTTGCTTTTCCTCGTTTGATGCCGTCACTTTGTTTTGTTTGATTTTCTTTCTTTCGTTAGACAGAGTCTGTGTATCCCAGGCTGGCCTTGAACTTGCTATGCAGCTGAAGATGACCTTGAACTTCGGATCCTCCTGCCTCTACCTCCTTCTGAGTGTTGGGTTCCAGATGTGCATCATCACATTCAGTTTCTGTGACACTGGGGACTGAACCCAGGACTCCTCTGTGCATAGTAGGCAAGCACACTGCTGAGGTACATCCCTAGCCTTGCTTTGTTTCTGTCACACTGTCCTGATATGTAGATCAGGCTGGCCTGGAACTCATGTAGACTAGGTTAGCCTAAAACTCAGAGTTTTCCTTTTGCTTCCTGAGTCCTAGGATTGCAGGCGTGTGCTTCCCTCTGGCTGTGCCGAGTCCTTGTGCAGGAGGTTTTAGGCCACGGGGCTTCTAACACCTTCATTTCCCCACTTGTTTCCTTGTTAGGGCTCAGAAATGTCGTGACACTGTGACATTGGTGATTTGGACAGTACGGATATATTTGCGGGACTTACAGATTTATACTTGGAGGGCCTTTAGGGAAAGGCAGGAATTGACGTGCTTTTTTATGTCACCTTGAAAGTGAAGTTTGGTTTGCTGCTAGCCCTGTCTTGTTTTTCTCTGTATCCTGTCTCCTGCCCCATATTCTACCAGTCAGTTGCTCTAGTTGCCATGAAGCTCATGGCTAATGTTCAGAATGAAGCAGTGCTCGGGGGTGATGAGAGGAGGGGCCGGTAGGCTAAGACACTGTGAGCTGTGCTCACAACTCTGGATCAAGGCTGACTTTCTTCTGGATTACTTTTAGATTACTGATTGATTGACTTGGCTTTTTGTGTGGGTGAGTGTTTTGCCTGCAGGTGCGTGCAGTGTCAGTGAAGGCCCGATCAGGGCATTGGATGCGCTGGGACTGGAGTTACAGGTGGTTGTGAGCTGCCACATGGGTGCTGGGACCCAAAGCCAGGCGTTCTGCAAGAGCAGCAAGTGCTCATAAGTTCTGGGCCTGCTACAGCCCCTCTGTACTAAGAACAGTTTCCACACGCCCTTCACAGGCTCAGGTCTCAGCTAGAAACTGACAAGAGCCTCATGCCTGCATTGTCCTCCTTTTATATATATGTAGGGTTTTACTCTGGAGCCCAGACTGGCCTCAAACTCATGGTAATCCTCCTGCCTCAGTGTCCACAGTGTTGGGATTACAGGCATGAGCCACCACACCTGGCTTCCAGAAGTGTTTCCTCACAGCTATGCAGTATTGACCCCAGTGTGTTTTCTTTCAGGACGCCCCTGTGAAATTATGTGACTTTGGATTTGCTAAAGTTGACCAAGGTGATTTGATGACACCCCAGTTTACCCCTTATTATGTAGCACCTCAGGTAAGCATGTTTTCTTCCTTATGGTGTATTGCCAAATTGCCTGTAGCCTCTTGTTCCTACTTTTTCTTTTCTTTTCTTTTCTTTT
>CABHPP010107973.1:11165-24494 GCA_902168425.1 Peromyscus attwateri
TCTTTTTTTTTTTCTTTTTTTTTTTTAAGATTTAACTGTGTACTTGAGTGTATTTTTTTGTTTGTTTTGGTTTGGGCTTTTTTTGGGGGTGGTTCAAGACAAGTTTTCTCTGTGTAGTGTTGGAACCTGTCCTGGAACTCACAGAGATCCACCTGCCTCTTCCTCCTGAGTGCTGGGATTAAAAGCGTGTGCCACCACCGCCTGGCAAGTGTATTTTTTATATAAGAATGTTACTATAGGTGCCCATGCAGGCTCCGAGAGGGTGTTGGATTTCCTGGAACTGGAGTTATAGGTAGTTGTGGACACTGGGAATTGACTTGGATCCTCTGTAAGAGCAATACACGCTTGTAATTGCCGAGCCATCTCTCCAGCCCCAGCTCTCGTTCCTTCTCTTCTAGGCTTGTATCAAGGTGGGGAGCAGGCACTCAGATTCAGAATCTCTAGATTGCTTCATTTGGTATAGAATTTTGCTTTTAAAATCAGGTTTTAGGCTCTGGGTAAAGTGTTTACCGCACAAGTCTGAGGACCTGAGTTAGAGTCCCTAGAACCAACATAAGGCTGATGTGCATGTATTTACAATCCCTGTGTTCTGTCGTGAGATGGGAGGTGAAGACAGGAGAGTCCCCAGAAGCTCACCTGCCAGCTAGCCTGGTGTATGCAGTGGAGAAACAAAAAACTTTGCCTCAAACACGGTGGAAGGCAAGGACCTATCTCCATGTGAGGTTGTCCTCTGACCTCCCTGCGTGTGTGCTGTAGCATGCACAAACCTAAACTCACATGAAAACATGTAATTATATGTACACACGATACGCCCATGCACAAATGTTTTCTTTTCTTTTCTTTTCTTTTTTTTTTTTGAGACAGTGTTTCTCTGTAGCCCGAGCTGTCCTGGAACTTGCTCTATAGACCAGGCTGGTCTCAAACTCAGAGATCCACCTGCCTCTGTCTCCTGAGTGCTGGGATTAAAGGCGTGCACCATCACACCCAGCGCACAGATTTTTTTAAAAATCAGCTTTTGTTAAGCTACAGTTTAGAGGTTTGATTTACATGCAGTAAAACACTATAGATCCAGGAAAGCCAGGGGGCTTTATATTGTAGATGCTACCAACCCCCACCACATATTTAACGTGTTTTCCTGTATCTGCCCGTGATAGACGTTTATCTTCTCCTTAAGCCGTACTTCGAGACATATCGTTATCACTACTCCCGTGCATGGCACTATTGTTAAGCACTGTGATCTTGCCATTGTGATATCTGAGCAGGCTGTTAGGTGACTCACAGGTGTGTAGTGGGTGGAGGGCAGATACTCTTAATGGAAGGAAGAGTCCAGTCCCAGGTGCTGTTGAGCAGGGTGGTGTTGCACGTAGTGTACTCAGTGGTGCAGAACTCGTAGGTTAAGATTGTGCAGTTTCTTATTTTATGTTTTTGGACTGGGGTTAACTGCTGGGAACTGAAACCGTGGGAAACAAAACTGTAGAAAAGGGAGACTTTTGGGCTGTGCGCTGGCTCAGTGTGTAAACCTGACAAACTGAATGTGGTCCTGGGGGCCACATGTGGAGGGAGAGAACTGAGTTCTTCTTGGACCTGCCCCTGTGCTGCCACACACATGCACATCATACACAGTAAATAAGCATGTAACTGAAAAGTGGTTTGAGAAGGCAGACCATTCCTACTTTGGGTATAGTTTCAGTACTAACGAACATGACCTCCACATGAGCATCACCACAGTGACATTTGGAGTCGTCATCTGCAAGCCCGTGCCCTCCGCTCAGCTCTTTCTTTGTCTGATCCACAGAGCTGACACCCTTCATCTGCTCTTGGTCTCATTGGTTAGTTTTGCTTACTTCTGAATTTCATGGAAATGTGATTGTGACCTTTCTGTCTCACTTCTTTACCCAGCATGCTTCGGAAACTCATCTGTGCTGCATGTGTTAATATAGTCCTTTCTGTTGCTAGGTAGTGTTCCGTTCTACAGCCAGACTGCGCTTGTTTTTCATGCACTATTGGCCATTTTTAATACAGCTGCTAATTAAGAATATTCATTTATGCCATGTGGCAGTGGTGGCGCCCACCTTTAACCGCAGCACTCGGGAGGCAGAGCCACGTGGATCTCTGTGAGTTCGAGGTCAGCCTGGAATACAGAGCAAGATCCAGGACAGGCACCAAAACTACACAGAGAAACTCTATCTCGAAATCGAAAAAAAACCAAAAAGAAAAAAAAAAAGAATATTTATTTACTAATTTTGAGTTCATATTTTTTTGTTGTTGTTGTCTTGGCTTTTTTTGTTTTCTTAGAGTCTGACTATGTAACCCAGGCTGGCCTGGAACGCAGAGATCCACCTGTCTTTGTCTCTTGAGGGCTGATTAAAGGTGTGGCTACTGTGTCCAGTGGAAATCACATTTTTGCAGCTGCACTTGTTCAAACAAACGAACAAACCAACAATTGTTGCATCATGGAATTACCTTGCAGTGTTGCTGAGATTCATTTGACTGCAGTAGCTTTCTGTAAGCTTGATCCTCGACAGTATGAGGAAGCCCTTCAGCTTCCACGGTCCCAGTCTGGACTTGGCCCACTTTGCTCGCCTTCCATGTTTATAACCTGTCTTCGGTATGCACAGCCCCGAGGTGTCAGTGGAGCCTGTACATAGATTCTGAGATCTTCTTCCAGGTGCATGCCACTGGTTTATGGAGATGCAGGGCATTTTTGTACCTGACATTGTTTCCTAGTGTCTGAGTGTACTTTCATCATTTTTGTTGGTCCTTTGTTGTTGTTTTGGTTTGGTTTCATTTTTCAAGACAGGGCTTCTCTATGTAGCCCTGGCTGGCCTCGAACTCAGCAGAGAACCACCTGCCTCTGCCTCCAGAGTGAGCCACCACCATCTGGTGGATCATTGTTTTTTCTGTAGATTTATTAGGATTCCATCCCTAGAAGTTCCTGTTGTTGTAATGCATACCTTTAGTTGGTATGTTCCTTTCTGTCTTCCTGCTCCATTGAACCAGCTGGACTACCATGGAGGACAGGCTCATGTCAACGTAAGAACGACATCCTACAGAAGCGAAGTTCACTTTAGCCACTAAGTCTAGGGTAACTTCTGTTTCTGTGGGTGTCAGTGGAACGAAGGCTAAGGGAGTTCTCTCTGTTCCAGTAGAGGAAAGTGCATGTGTGTTACATTGTTCTCAGTGCTTCCCCCCCCCCTTTTTTTTTTTAAAAATAATAAGGTCTTAAAACTAGCCCAGGTTGGTCTTGAACTCACAGCAGTCTTCCTGCTTTAGCTTCCTGAGTGCTGGAATTACAGGCATGAAGTACTACACCTGAATGTTCTTGAGTTAATATTTTGGTAAGCCATTTGTATTTTCTGTAGGAGGCTATTAGTCTGTAATCTCCTGTAATCTCCTGCCTGCTTCTAGAGTCCTGGGTCAAAGCTGACGTAATGAGATAGTTGGGAAGTTTGTTGTTCGTGTTGTGAAACCCTTTGTAAGATCGCTCGTTGACTTACCGTGGGCTGTGCCCTACTGATCCCATCATGCATTTATAGTGCTGTGAGTCAAAAATGCATTCAATAGATCCAGCCTGCTGAGCATAATAGCATGGTGTGACACATTACGCTTTAGACTAACAGGTTTTTTTTGTACAGCATAAACTTTATAAGGAACAGAAGAGCACATTTTCCCACACTGTATTTCGTCCAGTAGAGCCCAGGTTCTGGTACTCTTGCTCACAGTCCTCAGTGAAGACGATTCAGGCTTTGCCACTTAGCGCATCCTCCGGGGCCTGGTCACCTCATCAGCACTCTTCTCTTGGCCAGAAGTATAGTGGGCCCAGAGCTTGGGCTGCACCTCCAAACAGTTCTTGGATTAGAATGGGTAGGCCAGGGTGCGCCTCCTTCAGCTCCACAAAACATTGCTGGATGAGATCCTTCACACTCTGGCTGCCCGGTGAACACTGATGTAAGTGGATATGAATCTCGAACAGCCCCAGATTTGTACTGATCACTCGGCTAGCAGTGATGGCTGCCGTCTTTGCCAGACTAGCAACTGTTACTCATGACCATTGCATGACATGATTTAAAACACATTCGTAGAAATTTTTTTCATGTCTTACTGCCTGTGGTTGACCTTGCATGACTAAAACTGAAGAGAAAGGAAAGGATTATAATTCGTTGTACAGTTGCTTTTCTTTCTCCACTTTCTGTGTGTGTGTGTGTGTGTGTGTAGTTGTTGGTTGTTTGGGGTTTTGTTTGTTTGAGAGAGGGTCTCATTATATAGCTCTGGCGGCCTAGAACTTACTATGTAGACTAGGCTAGCCTCAACCCCAGAGAGAACTGCCTGCTTTTCTCTCCCAGTTGCTGGAATTGAAGGCATACATCACCATGACTGGCTGCTGCTGCTCTTTTGAGACAAGGGTCTTACTGTAGCACAGGCTGACCTCAAACTCCTGATCCTCCTGCCTCTCCTTCCAGTGTGCTGGGATTACAGCCATGCACTTTTATGCCCAGCAAAAACATTTAGGGCTGAGGTGATGCTCAGTTGAAGTGCTTTCTGGGCTAGTAGGAGGCTCTGAGTGTGATCTGCAGTGCTCGTGTTAAAGCTGGGTTCCTACAAGCCAGGAGCTGCAGCACACACCTGCAGTTCCTGTGCTGGGGGAAGCAAACAGGAGCGTTCTGAGTTTGCTCACCAGTGAGCTCCGCTTCCTTGAGAGAGACCTTTGTTCATTAAATAAGGTGGAAAGTGATAAAAACACCCGATGTTGATTTCTCCTCCTGTACACACATGCAACTGCACACATGAACATAGACACATACATGTACACAGTTTGTATTTTGTGACATGTTCATGTATCCTGGGCTGGCCTAAAGATGGCTGTGTGGCTGACTGATGACCTTGAACTCATCATTCTCCTGATGCTACTGCTTCTACTTCCTAAATGCCTGTCTTAAAAAAAAAAAAAAAAATCATTGCAAGAATTTTATATGGTTTTAGGTTCTAGAACTCATTTGAGTCAGTTTTACACATAGATTAGCTGTAGATGCAAGCTTAGCCTTAGCATTTGAACATACACTGGTCCCGGACGTTTGTTAAGAAGTCTTTTCTGTTCTGCTGGTTTGGAGTGGTTGTCAGGAGACAGCAGTTGACCGTGTGTGCGAGTTTTCGTGCAGACTGGATTCCTGGGCTTACAGCTCTCTTCACGCCAGTGTTCCGTTTTGTTGCTCGTGTTCTGTAGAACCGCTCTCAACAGCAGCTGTGTGTCAGGCATCAAGGGCATCGCCTTAGAGGGCTGATGTTAGTTCTCTAACCTCCAGTTTCCCTGTGGTCTCTAGGACCTCTTGGTTTCCGACATAAAAGCCTGAGATCTGACTGGGATTGTCAGGGAGCTGTCATGCACACTGACCTCTAAACGACGTTAGCCCACCAGTGGTGACCACAGTGGGTTACTACATTTTTTGCTTTTGAGAACGCCTCACACACACACCCCATCTATATCCATATCCCAAGGTGACCTCAACCTCGTGATCCTTCATCCTTTGATCACTCCCATCTGAACATGCCTGATCAAACTCTGTCTGCCTGCCCCAGCCACTAAAATGTTGGAATTATAGGCATTTTCCACTATGCCCAGCTTCCATTTATTTTGTACCATATTTTTGCTCACTATTATTTGTATAATTTTCATTGTTCAGGTTTTTTACATACCTTTCTAGATTTATTCTTAGTGTTTAATACTTTTATGCTGTTATAAATAGTGTTTCATTTTTCAAGTTTAATTAATTCACTTTATTTTCAGTTTTTCAAGACAGGGTTTCTCTGTGTAGCCCTGGCTGTCCTGGAACTCACTCTGTAGCCCAGGCTGTCCTGGAACTCACAGAGATCCACCTGCCTCTGCCTCCCGAGTGCTGGGACTAAAGGTGTGCACTACCATGCTCTGCTAATTCATTTTATTTGAAAAAAAATTAGATTTATTTTATATATTGAGTGTTTTGGCTGAATATATGTATATACCTGGTACCCTGGAAAGCCAGAAGAGGGAATAAAAACCCTGGAACTGGAATTAGATAGTTGTGAGCCACTGTGTGGGTGGTGAGAATTGAACCCTGGTCCTTTGCAAGAACATGTGTTCTCAAGCATCCAGCCATCTCTCCAGCCCCACTTTGACTTATTCTTGTGTAAAAACTGGGCTGGCCACAGGTGAGCCTGAGTCCTCTGCTGAGGGCTGGAGAGAAGACTTCTCTCCTGTTGTTCCTGTTCCTGTTGCAACACCCAGATGCTCCAGTGTCTTCACTCTGGCTCCAGAGGATCTGATGCCCTCTTCTGGCCTCTGAGGACACCACACACACTTGTGCATACACAGACATAACTCAAAAGGAATTTTAGAACACAGAGTGAGATTCTGATGTGGGCCTTTCTAAAGAGACTCTGAGTCTGTTAGATGATCTGTAGGTTTTGCAGAGAGCCCTGAAAGCATCTTGTGAAAATGCCTAAGGAGACGGTGCCTGAGGTCTCAAACTTGGCATCTGCCAGCAGCAGCATCATGAGTGCCGTAGCAGATATGGCACCGGTGTCTCTAGGTCTGGTGATAAAGCAGACTGGCACAGAGCCTCAGACAACTGTTCTGTGCACTGGCATAACGAACAGTTTGGCCAGAATGACAGTCCCATGGGTGGCAATAGCTACCTTCTTGGGAGCATTTGTTATCCAGGTCCATGTGACTCTTACAGTCTCTGAAGTCCATCTTGCTGGTGTGGATCTGCTTTTGCATAGACATAAGAGCATTTCCAGGGACAGGCCAGTGGTCACAGATTCCCTAATGGTCAGAAAGAAGAGACAAATCTCCTCTTTGGGGATAAAGATAAAAGGACTTGACCCTCATGTGCTCGGTCTAGCTGGACACATCCTTAACTGACTGATAAATTACTAGCTGTAAGAAGGAAGCTTGAAAGTATTTTGGTTTTGAGACAGAGTCTCACTATGTAGACTAGCCTATGCTTGGGATTAAAGGTGTGTGCCAACGTGTCTGGCTAAAAGCGTGATATTGATGTTTTTTGAGGGTTTTTTTTGTTTGGGGGTGGGGTTGAGACAGAGACAGGATTTCTTTGTGTAGCCCTAACTGTTGTTGAATTCAGAGATCTGCCTGCCTCTACCTTCCAAGTGCTGGGATTAAAGGTGTTTCAGGGGCTGAAGAGATGGCTCACTAGTTAAGAGCACTGGCTGCTCATCCAGAGGTTTTGAGTTCAATTCCCAGCACCCACATGGTGGCTCACAACCATCTGTGACTGCAGTCACAGGGGCTCTGACAGCCATTTCTGGCCTCCAAGAGCACTGTGGTGCAGAGACACACATGTAGGCAGAACATCCTTCCACATAAAAGTAAAAGATTAAAAAAAATATTAAAAAAAAAAAGGTGTGCACCACTGCTGTCCAGCCTAATATTACTTTTTCTTTCTGTCTTTTTTTTTTTTTTTTAAGGTTTGTTTATCTATTTTATGTATATGAGTGCTCTATCTGCATGTATGACTTTAGGGCATCATAGATGGTTGTGAGCCACCATGTGGGTGCTGGGAATTGAACTCAGGACCTCTGGAAGAGCAGCCGGTGCTTTTAACCACTGAGCCATCTCTCCAGCCCTGATGTTACTTTTGGATTGTTGATTGTCGCTTCGTCTTTCGCCTTGTCGTCGGTCCCCAGCTGTGGGACATTGGTGGTGTGACTTCCAACGAGCTGTCTCATGTGGTCCGACTCTTTGCTAGGTACTGGAAGCACAGAGGAGGCACCAGAAGGAGAAGTCTGGCATCATACCTACCTCGCCAACGCCCTACACTTACAACAAGGTGAGGGGGGAGGTCAGCCCCTTCCCACTGGGACTCAGAGACTCTCTGTGAGATGGTAGGGTGCCGCAGCAGCTGCAGTACCAGAGGGACCCAAGTAGGACCCAAGTTTCTCATCTGCTGAGATAGATGAGGTAAGGTCCTTCCTTGTCTAGAGCCTGCAGCAGGGGCCATCGTCACCGTCCAGTCCACTGACAACGCTGAAGTGGCCTGGTTAGCTTTCATTTTACAAGTAAAGGCCGTTTTTGAAAAACTGGTACTGGAGCACTCTGGCCATTGACGGTGCCATTCCTGGTGCTTCATAAAATGCCAGTTTAAAAAAGATAAAAAGAGGTCCATTTAAACAAAACTGCCTAATTTGAACAGTGTCTTCTGTGCAGAGCAATTGCTTAGTTACTTGGTGCTATCTGTATCTACAGCCACACACCAGACATGGCTCTATGGACCTCATGAGGCCAGCACCTCTGGAAATGGGTCCTGGAGTTGCTGAGTAGATTTTAAAAAGTGCTTTTTTGGGCACTTGAAACTAGCTTAGGTGACGGGAGCCTAGGATAACTGCTGTGGATCCCCACACTCCCGCTGTGTGGCTTCGTTTAGGCCACTAAGCTGCGCTCTTGACAGGAGCTTTCAGAAGGATTTGTGGAGTTGGCAGGCTACTAGCCAGGAGATGGCAGGTTCAATGAGATACCCCTTCCCAAGGAATAATGCCAAAAATGATAGAGGAGGACACCAGGCTAGCCTGTGGTTTCACTGCAGAGTGCATAGTGTGTGCGTCCCCACAACTGTGCACAAGCACACATACACGAAGGTCAGCAGAGCACTTGTGCTCAGGGCTCACTGGTGGATCCCTTGACCTCCTGGACATTCGGCCTGAAGGAGCTTGCATGGTGTGCAGCCTGCAGGGCAGGTGACTGCAGACCCAGAGCACCTGACCCAGCGCAGAGTGCTGACGGGTCCCCACACTGACCCTGTGCAGCCTCCCACCCGAGGCTCCTCCCGAGAGCTACTGTAGAGGTAAATGTGCCTCCTGGGGTTGTTACAACCGTCATGTCTTTGAAGACTGAGTAGTGAGGAATTCAAGGAAATGTGAAACATGCCTTCAGATCTCATACCTGACTACTCAGGAGGGTCAAGAGAGAAACTTGTTATCTGGGGCTTTTACCTGGAGAACTTTCTCTGCTCTTTCATTACTTATAATTACTGACAGTGTTCTCTTCATTTGTAATTTATTGTCTTCATTTGTAATCCATATAGTTTTGTTTTTAACAATTCAAATAGAAGTTTTTAATGAGGATAGAGTAGGATACAGTTGTCATGTGTGACCAACAGCGAATGCTTTTAGACCTCCAAATTTTGTTACACTGCTTTGGCCTTTTCAAAATGGCTCATTCCATTTAGCGCCAGCGTGCACATGCCTTAGCTGCTGTGGTCCGCATTCTCCTCCACCATCCAGATTGACACAGTACATGGTCCTGTGCGAGCTGGCTTTTAGCTTTCTGCTTCCTTGCTCAAGGCTGGCTGATGTGCATGTGATATATGCAGTATGGTGACTCTCAGAGTCTTCTAAGATGTCCTCAGCTGTCACTGTCCTGGGTGACAGCAGCTTGTACTTGTTGGTGCTGCACACACCTGGACTGTAGTTGGAGGCTCTTCTCTGATCGGAGTGATTATTTTCTATTTTGCTTTCAGAGCTGTGACTTGTGGTCCCTAGGGGTGATCATCTATGTGATGCTGTGTGGATATCCTCCTTTTTACTCCAAACACCACAGTCGGACTATCCCAAAGGATATGCGGAGAAAGATCATGACAGGAAGTTTCGAGTTTCCAGAAGAAGAATGGAGCCAGATCTCAGAGATGGCCAAAGATGTTGTGAGGAAGTGAGTGCCTGGGCTGCTGAAAGGGTGCTTAGGGAGCCCTGAGCGGGATGCAGGGTAAAGAGAAGTCCTTTGTTGCCTGTTTTACTGTCTGTACACAGCTTGGGTAATGAGTGCTTTTAGTGGGCAGGGTGGCACACACCTTTAATCCCAGCACTCGGGAGGCAGAGGCAGGCGGATCTCTGTGAGTTCGAGGCCAGCCTGGGCTACAGAGCGAGTTCCAGGACAGGCATCAAAACTACACAGAGAAACCCTGTCTCAAAAAACAAACAAACAAACAAACAAACAAAAGAATTAGGGGCTGGAGAGATGGCTTGGTGTTAAGAGCACTGGCTGCTCTTGCTGAGCTAGATTCTCAGCACCAACATGGGGGCTCACAACTGCCTGTAACTTCAGTTCCATAGGGCCTAATGTTCTTTTCTGGCCTACTCCAGCAATGTACACATGACATGTGTGCACGGATAACATGCAGGCAGACACTCAAATATAACATAAAAGTAAATATTAAAAAGAATTAGACGGAGGCTGGAGAGATGGCTCAGAGGTTAAGAGTATTAGCTGCTCTTCCAGAGGTCCTGAGTTCAATTCCCCAGCAACCATATGGTGGCTCACAACCATCTGTAATGAGATCTGATGCCCTCTTCTGGCCTGCAGGCATACATGCAGGCAGGACACTGTATACATAATAAATAAATCTATCTTAAAAAAAAAAAAAGAAGAAGAAGAAGAATTAGGTGGGCAGTGGTTGGTGGCGCACACCTTTAATCCCAGCACTTGGGAGGCAGAGGCAGGCGGATCTCTGTGCATTGGAGGCCAGCCTGGTCTACAGAGCGAGATCCAGGACAGCCAGGACTGTTATACAGAGAAACCCTGTCTCGAAAACCAAAAAAGATAGGGACAGTGACTGTCCATAAGGAGGAGCTGACACAGACCTGGCAGGAGAGCTGAACTTGAAATGTAGTTCCTCCAGTCCAGCTGTGCCTGCTTGATGAGTTCCTTCATGGGTTAGGAGGAAGGAAAGCGTGAAAGGGGACATGCTTGGGGACTGTCCTACCGACAGCAGTCCCTTTAAAAGTGAGCTTGTGCCAGGCATGCTGATCCCTGCATGTAAGACCAACACTTGGAAGGCTGAGGCAGGAGAATCATGAATTCAGTGCCAACCTGAGCTACATAGACCATGTATCAAAAGGAAAAGTTTAGAAAGTCAGGTGGTGGTTTAGGGAGTCTGCTGTACAGGGAGACTAGTTCCTAAAATGTATAAAGGACTTCCTGTGATGGTGAGGGCAGGGTTTCAATTCCTATCCATCTTCATATGCTGCTTCCCTGTTGTACGCCCAGCTCTGTCATAAATCTTGGTGGCTCTCTGCTTCTTGTGTGTGGAGGTGTGCATGCATGTAGAGGTCAGAGGTCAATCTTTAGTGTCATCTTTCAGACCTTCTTCCATATTTTTGACGGGGGATGTAGGCCTTGTCCTGACTCAGACATTGTGATGAGGGCCTATGTATTTAGAAGAGGTGGTGCTGCAGAGCACCCAGGAGTGTGCGGGGGTGAGCTAAGTGTTACATTAGCCTGAATGGCTGTGAGGTCATGAAGTATGACCAAATGCAGCTGCTAGAGAGATTGTTGACTTATGAGAAAGTGCTGCATGACGGTCTGTCATAGTGGTTGACTGCCTCTGAATAAAGAAAGGCTCAGGGCCTACCATAGGATGGGATCTCCTTTTATCGTGGGTACCAGCCTGTTGTTTCAAAACTGCATGGCCTTCAGCTGATTTACAGCCACTATTAGCCAAAAGTAGTTGAAGCATTGTCCTAGAAACCTCAGTGTGGGATTGAATACAGCAGGACCTATAGGCATGTTGGTCTGTCTACTGAATCTTGTGATGTGGTCCTGAAGTTTGGTTTTTGTTTGTTTTTCTTCTTTTTTTTTTCTCTTTTTTGAGACAGGGTTTCTTTGTGTAGCCCTGGCTGTCGTGGAACTTGCTTTGTAGATCAGGCTGGTCTTGAACTCAGAGATCCACCTGCCTCTGCTTCCTGAGTGCTAGGATTAAAGACACACACCATCACACCCAGCTTTGAAGTATCTTTGAATAAAACTTCTGGTGCCCCTTTCAATCTGCTGCCCAGGAGACTTCAAGCCATAGTGTACCCACAAGTAGACGGGACTGGCACCCCATCCTGCCTTGCTGCTCGAAGCCCCAGGCCTGTAGGAGCTGGTAGACTCAAACTTCCTCGTTTCTTCTGGGGACCTCTCTGCATGCTGTGTCTGTTGGTGTGTTTTCTCTCTAGGCTCCTAAAGGTCAAACCAGAGGAAAGACTCACCATTGAGGGAGTGCTGGACCATCCCTGGCTCAACTCGACGGAGGCTCTGGATAATGTGCTGCCCTCTGCTCAGCTGATGATGGATAAGGTTTTGAGTGATGGCTTATTTTGGTGTCTGAAAAGACAGTGTGAGAAAGGGAAGTTGGGCCGACTGAATATAGGGCTTGAAGGGAAACAGTCAAGCTTGTTTTCTGAAAAATCGGGCTCCAAGGACTACCTTTTATCCTTGCAGTGTGGGTTTGGTGGCACAGAACATACATGGTCCCTTCCCCCAAGGAGTTTAAGTTAGGCTGGTTGGGAAGGCAAACAAACAAATGTATTTTAGAAACCAGATCTTGCATGCTGTGGGAATTCAGAAATGAATATCTCTGAGGGTGTGTGCCACCCAGGAAGAAGGCAGAGAGCCTCACACTTTACTTACTGGCTGCCTTCTATCTTGAGGAACATGAAGATTCATTGTTTTATTATCTGTGTGCCATTATGTGCATTCAGGTGCTTCTGGAAGCCAGAAGAGGGCATACTTGAGCTGGACCTATAGGTTGTTATGAACTGCCTGTTGTGAGTGCTGGGAACTGAAATTGGGTCCTTTGTAGGGACAGTGTGTACTTACAACTGCTGAGCCATCTCTCTAGCACCGTTAGTAATTCTTACTGAAGAAGGCTAGCTGGTAGGTGGCTTAGGTGTGGTCTGCTGGTCCCTCTGGGCCTCACTGATCCAGGGGGAGAATCCTCTGCCTGAAAATGTGTATGCCATCAACATACTTTATGGATCTCCTTTGTCTTGGATTGGCTTGTTAGTGTCAAGTAACAAATGTGGGAACAAGCTGGCAAAGCCAAGCACAGTGGCACACCACTCCTAGTGTTCACTCGGGAGCTTGGGTTGCCAGATCACATGACTCCTAGAGTTCAAGATGAACATGGGCAACATAGCCAGAAAAATGTTCAACAGCCAGAAGGCCAGGGGAACTGATGATAGTGTTTACATGCAGGCAGTGGTCGCGGGGATCCAGCAGGCTCATGCCGAGCAGCTGGCCAACATGAGGATCCAGGACCTCAAGGTTAGCCTCAAACCCCTGCACTCCGTGAACAACCCCATCCTGAGAAAGAGGAAGTTACTTGGGTAAGTGAGCTTATTTCTTTGATCTTCAGAGTAGGCATGGTTGAGTGGTGAATGCTGGGAATTCAGCCAGGGGTCTGCTCTCTTTCTGCAGAGGGTAGATATATAAAGTTTTAAGTGGCCTCAGAAGGTGGACACCCCCTGTAGTTACTTTTTTCTGAACGTTCTGGTATCTTGAGTTTGGAGCTGGGTTCTGAG
>CABHPP010107974.1:0-21133 GCA_902168425.1 Peromyscus attwateri
TTTGGATCTCAGCTGTATCATACCTGTGTTGTAGATAAAGAGAAAAGAAGTGACTGTGTTTAAGGATTAATGGTAGTTTTAGGTGAATGTATTTATTTTATAAAGCATCATTCCAGAGAGCCCATCTGAAAATTCTTTACTGTATCTCACCAGCCACAGCCAACCCTCAGGACCTAAATACCAAGGACTTTTGTGGAAATTGGCATCCAGTCCTTCCATGTAGAGTTTAGGAAGAGACTTGGGAAGGCTTCATCTGCAGCAACAGAGAGGGAGCATCTCACATAGCAAGTGCTTTCTGCATAATAATTTCTATTGAACGAAACCAACGAAGCTCTTGGAGATTTATCATCTACCTCTGGGTGGAGCCTTGTTAGTTACCAGACTCACTAGAAGATGAGCAGGCGTGGGCAGAGCTGTTTTGTCAGACCCAGTATTAATATCAGCAAATGTCCAAGGCTGATCCGTAAATCAGAAAAGGTACTCTAATCTCCAAAACAGAAAACATAAATTGGGTTGTCGCAATTTCAGGACCTAGCCTAGTGTCCCGCATTACTTTCCAGCGTGGCGGCATCCTTATTTGTCTTGCACGATTTCAAGTGAAACGTTGCTGATGCTGGTGGTGCAGTTGGCGGGCACGAGAAGACACAGTTCCCCGGGTTGCTCTCTGAGTGGAGCCTGGGATTGTTGAGATTTCACATTTATCTGGTGTTTCCAGTACCCATGTTTTGTTCATTGTTTTGTTGTTTGTCATCTCTAAAAATCAGCTGCCTGTTCCTTGCTTGCTCTAATTTCAAGTGTTCACACTGTAGTTTAGCCTAGGAAGCTTGCTAGTATAGTTCTGTGCATGATCTCTTTTCCTGCTCTCTGCCGTTCTCAATCTTCCTGTTCTAAATCTTACTCCTGTCTTAATCATTTTTATAGCTTTCAATGTAAAAGTGAAATTGAGAGTTTAACCCACTTTTCTCTCTCGTGAAGACTTGCACTAATTGAATCTCCCATTTCTCTAAACCTGGAGGATATTTCAGAGCAAGAATAAATCAGTTCATAAACATAAATAAATTCAGCAATGTATCCCAAAAGGCTCCAGTGTCTTATATTAGTGAAGTTTACTCCTCAGAATCAATTAGCCTTAAAATGCTTTTCACCAAACAAAGACTAAACAGGAGTAAAAGGCTGTGTTAAACTGTAAGGCTCACTTTATTACTATCTGAGGCAATTCTTTGCAGTTGTCTACCATATCATAGCAACTCAGTTTAATTAAATTCCAGAAGTAATTTTTATGGTCCTCAGCAAGCACTAGCTAACACTTCAGAAACCTTACCAGGCCCTGAACATAAAGTATGAATGGATCACACTCTGCAAATACTCTAGAACAGTTAACAGACACACACACACATATACCCCCCACATACAGATACATGTACATATACCCCCACTCCAAACCCCAAACACACACACATATCCCTACACCCCCACCCTCCACACATATACTCATGCACACACACACACACACACACACACACACACACACACACACCACATACATAGAACCCATTCTTCAAACATACACGCACACACACATACACACATATATGTGAGCATGCGCAAACACACACACACACACACACACACACCTCCAAACACAGACACATATGAAAACATACAAATACACATACAAATTACACACACACACACATGCATACACACAAACATACACATACACACAGGCAATTCTATATAGGGAGAAATAACTTACAGTAGGAAAATGAAGCCTCTTGAGAAAACATGACCTGTTTTGACACAGGTCTGAGACACATGAGAAAGTGACTTTGAAAACAAGAAACTAGAGACCCAACCCTGAAGGAGGGGTATGCTTTATTGTCCCCCATCTTTGTCCTGCATTTCCCTTCTTTGTTTTATACATTTCAGCTCAAGCCAAAGGTTTCATTTCACTAGGCATACAAACATTATTTTTTGCTTTAGATTTATTTTTTATTTTATTTTATGTGTGTGAGTGTTTTGCCTGCATGTATTCATGGGTATGACGAATGTGCCTAATGCCCTTGGAGGGGAGACAAGGGCATTAGATTCCCTGGAACTGGAGTTAGAATTGAGAGCCACCATATGGGGACTGGGAATTTAAAATGGGTCCTCGTCAAGAGCAAGTGATCTTAACCACTGAGCTGTCCCTCCAGCCCCGAGACATGCAAACTCTTATCACCTAATGCAACTTATTTTCTTTATATATAACAGCAGCCAGTTTTAGTGTCTTAGTTATCCCATACAATTGGGCATATTGCATCCTATTTTTGGATCTGGGGACACTATTTATGACTATATTCAGAGATGTTGAGGAGGAGTGGGGATTCTGGATGATCATTTCAATTCTCTAAGCAATATTTTCTCTGTGCAAAATTTCCATTTCATAGACTAAATTCAATAAAAATGTCTCTGAATCAAGGAACAATTTACTTGGCATTTTCAGTTATTCTAATCCTAATAATTTGGGTTACCATTAATCATTACATGGGAGCACAAAGATTCCAGGGTTTTCTCATTGTGATAGCTACATCACTGTATTCCCATGATAAATGGCATAAATATAAGAAAACTCCAAGTAGAGGGATGAATGTAGGCTCTGCATTCATACGTACGTACCTCCATATACATGGACGACCCAAATTCACCACCTTGCTTGCTTTCTGAATCTTTGCTGTTAAATTATATGGGAAACAGAACTGTATAATGATTTACAGGTTGTATTTTTTATTTTTTGAATAATCTAGTATCTATAAGCCCCTGGATGGTAAATACAGTCAACTTGATTGGGTTGGGAGACACCTCTAAGTTGTATGAACTCACTCTGGGCATATCCATGAGCATATTTCAAAAAAAATGATTCGATTTAATGAATGGCAAAATTTTGACTAGACCAGGCGCTGCTGGAATGGTGGAAGCCGGAGTCTAATTTGGAAAGGTGGATCTTGAAGTCCTGACTCTGCCTTCCAGCCAGCATGAGGTCAGCACCTGTGTCCTACTGTGTCTCCTTACCACAGTGTTCTGCCCACAGTGATGGGGTCATGTGGCCAAGGACTAAACCAGGATGAATCCCTACAAATTAGGGTTATTTCCTTGGGTGTCAGTCATAGCAGTGACAATCTAAACAGACATTACTGGGGACAACACCTCAACATCCCTGTCTACTTTTATTTCTCTACACCTATTATTTTGTCACTTTGTCCTATATTAAAGAATATAATTTCATTTTCCATTTAATATAAATAGAATGTGTTGCCATATTTCCATGCCCAGAGGGATAAAACACAAAGGAATATAAAGTATTGGGGATCTTTGGGGTCTATAGAGTTGGTTCAGTAGTTAAGAGCACCAGCTTCTCTTCAAGAAGACCCAGGTTTAGTTCCCAATGCCCATATGGCCTCTCACAACCACAAGGGGCTATAACTCCAGTTGCAAGGGAACCAATACCCTCGCTGGTCTCCAGACACCGTATGTACATGTTCACATACATACATATAGACAGACAAACCTGATAAATAAATGCATACCTTTAAACCACCTAGATAGTTGTATTACCACAAAAGGCTGTAATTTTGATTAACTTTTCAATATTCAACCAATCTGTTATTTTACCAAGTAAATAAAATTTGGTGTGTGTGTCTGTCCATTGCACCCACCTTCTCAGAGAGTAGCACACAGAGAAAAGGAATCATACATTCATTTACAAACCTAAAACTTAAGAAAATAATACATTTATTGGCTTCTCTCACCAGAAAAACAATTTAGGCTTATAAAATGAATGTAATTCTTCCAATATGAAATAGGCCATGGAGTGAGGATACTCCTTCCAAGGTAAAATTAATGTACTGAATTTCACGAGGACTGTTGTTTGTTAATAAGTTTATGGGCTCTTCTAAGTTAGAAGCTGATCTCAAATGTAAGTAGCACATAGTTTCAGAGGACATTATAAATCTATATTTCAAAATGCATAAAAGGGAAAAATAGTATGAAAATTATACAAATTGGGATGGTGAAATGTATGTGTTAACTTAGCAGGCCATGATGCATCAGATTAAACATCATTTCTAGATATGTCTATGAGTATAGATTAAGTTGTTTTGTTCTTGTTGTTGTTTGTTTTCTTGAAATAATTTATTTACCGTTCTGGACATTTGGACCAAAAATAGATGTCAGTCTAATCTGCATAAAAAGGTTTGTGTCACGCCCTGCATGATCTGCCCTGGAGCCTCTCTCTATTCACCAGTAGAGAACAACTCAAAGCTCGAACAAAGTGTTATGGAGAACTGATCATAGAGCCAACAAACACAGAAAGGATGAACCAAAAGCAAGGGTGCCTCAGACATTCAAAAGTCCAGTTATTTACAGAAAAGAGTGCTAGATCTGTTTGGGAACCAGAACAGGGTAAATGGCCAGTCCTCTGACCAGAGTCTTCATCCTTCCCCATTCTACCCTTACATACTGCCAGAGCCTAACCAAGTTGCAATACAGCTTCATCATCCATCACCGTGCCCCTCAACTTCAGGGAAACAGTTATTTGGAGAATGAAGGCAAAGACTGGGGAGAGGTGAGAATAACTTTGTAGAAACATTTTTGACACAACTCCAAATCCAGTGACGAGTTATTATCAGATAAGGAAGATGATGTTCTCAGATACCACTATGACCTAGCTGTATCCCTAAACCTGCTCACAGTAGGAAGACAATGTCTACAGATACCATGACCTGGCTGTATCCTGCATTCTACTCAAAATAGGAAGATGACACCCTCAGACCTGATGACATAGATGTATCTTGCATTATATTTAGATGAGGAAGAAGATGCCCTTGGGCACGATGACCTCACTAAATCATCTATGCTACTCACAATAGGAAGATGATGCCCTGAGACACCATGATCTGGCTGTATCCTTGTTAGCAAAATCCACAAGCGTTTGTTTAAGGGGATTTATTAAGGTATCAGGGATTTATTAAGATAAGAAATGGGAAAATACACTCACAAATACAGGATATGATAAATCCAGTTGCAGCATCCTAGGAAAGCTGGGGACTGAGCACACACTGCTTCACACTGCCTTACCTGCTCTTCACCACCCAAGAGAGTGCAACTCCCCTTTCTCTTCCCTTTTAAGAGGTCATGCAGGCAGACAAGAAGCACCACCTCTATCAGGCCAGGTAGCCTAAGGTCATTGGTTGAGTGAACACCCACTACATATCCTCATCCTGGACCATACATCTCCTTTGAAGAAATTCTTCTTCTTTGTCCAGGTTGATGGATTCTGTGATGAGGCTCATGGCCACATACAATGACTTGAGGTTTCGAGAACAAGCCCAAGAAGGCCATCTTCAGTGTCTTCAACCTGGATTCAATAAACTGTTTTCTAGTATTCCTTGGTCTCTTGTGAGTTAGCTAATTTGGATCATACACACAAGTCATTTCTTCCTGTGTTTACCTGAAGACACAGGCAATTTTTGTCCCTGCTCTTGGCCTCTGGAGGACTAGCCTTCCTCCACTTCCTTTCTGCTCATAGTCTTCCTCAAGTGTCTCTTCAATTTGCATTTCTGATTCATCCTCATTTCATATCTTCCTCTCCAGAACCTTCATAAAGTAAGCATATGGAATGAGTCCTACAGAATCCTTACTCATACAGGCCTAGAATTGAGCTTTGGCCAATTGAATCCATTTTCAAAACTCTGAATAGAGATGGCCTGGGTATGATGGAGAGCAATTTGAATCTGTGGATTCAGAGAAGTAGATTGTCTCTACTATACTAATGGACTCAAATCTGTAGATGCCTGGGCCCAACAAAGGGCAAAGGAATTATTATTCACTCCTTTTTTTTCTTTATTTGAACTGGGTCATTTTGGCCTGGGATTTATGCCTTAGAGTCTCATCATTCTCTTTCCTTTTAAATCAAAATGAATTACATCACTGGCTGACTTGGGCCTATAACTTGAAGAAAACACACTAGAAATTTTCTCCCATGTACTACTGTAAGGTAATTTCTCATAAGAACATTCTCTCTCTCTCTCTCTCTCTCTCTCTCTCTCTCTCTCTGTGTGTGTGTGTGTGTGTGTGTGTGTGTGTGTGTATGTGTGTATGTATGTATGTATGTATGTATGTATGTGTATGTGTGTGCGTGCTCTTAAAATACCTACTTCTTTGGAGAACTCTGATATACAAATACTAAAAAGATGTCAGCTATGGGATGACTTTTTATGTAGTACATCAGTTTATATTCTGAGAATACCAAGGCAACTTTAAAATCTTGTACTTTATGGGTTATGGAGATGGCTCTGTGCTGTGGGATGGTCTGTATGTCAAATGCTCTGATTGGTCAATAAATAAAACACTGGCCAGTGGCCAGGCAGGAAGTATAGGCGGGACTAACAGAGAGGAGAATTGAGAGAACAGGAAGGTGGGAGGAGACACTGCCAGCCTCCGCCATGACAAGCAGCATGTGAAGATGCCGGTAAGCCACGAGCCACGTGGCAAGGTATAGATTTATAGAAATGGATTAATTTAAGATGTAAGAACTAGATAGCTAGAAGCCTGAGCCATTAGGCCAAACAGTTTAAACAATATAAGTCTCTATGTGTTTACTCGGTTGGGTCAAAGTGACTGTGGGACTGGCAGGTGAGGGAGATTTGTCCTGACTGTGGA
The DNA here is from genome assembly GCA_902168425.1 of Peromyscus attwateri. Classification (NCBI taxonomy): domain Eukaryota; kingdom Metazoa; phylum Chordata; class Mammalia; order Rodentia; family Cricetidae; genus Peromyscus; species Peromyscus attwateri. The sequence goes on from CABHPP010107974.1 coordinate 6,700, forward strand.
CCAGGCAGGACTGGAGAAAACTCCAGCTACAGCTCTGTGAGTAAACGTGTACAAGCCTTGGTGTACAATCATGAGGATTGATGTCCTATCCCCAGAACCTATGTTTAAAAAAAAAAAAAAAAAAAAAGCTAGGCATAGTGGCACATGGTTGTAACACCAGCACTGTGGAGGCAGAGTCAGGAGAATCTGTGGGGTTCCCTGACAGTGGATCTAGATAAATCAGAGCAGTCCAGGCTCATTGAGAAACCCTGCTACAGAAAACAAGGTGGGGAGTGATTGAGAAAGACACAGGATATCGACCTGTAGCCTTGACTTGCACTCCTGGACACACATTGGTGAACATGTATACACATGTACAAAAGCAACACCTGGCCACAGGATGCACTTTACCAGCCTCACCTGCATAGTACCAGTTTATTCCAGTGTAAAATGAGAGAAGAAACCCCAGTGACCATGAGATAGACCTTTAGGATGACGTTGAGAAGAGCCTCTGGCTCTCAGAACTTACAGTTCTACTATTCTATATTTCTCCCTCAAGATGACAGTTTCCCTTTGTAAGGTTAGACTGTTCCGCTGGGAATGCAACAGAAAACCCATTTGGATCAGTTGTGGGACTGCTATAGAAGTCTCTCCTCCTTAGGCCAAAGTTGTGAGCTAAAGGGCTGACCTTCTCAGCAGCGTGGTCTCTGATGTTTTAGAGCAGGCCACCTTCTCACAAAAGCTTTGTGTTCTTTGTACTTACAAGACATTATTTCCCCAAAATTGTTTCAAAGACCAGGTAATAAACTAATTTGTCCTATTTTGATTAAAACCATAAACATCAATCATCTTTTAAAAAAAAACAATATTATCAGCAAGAAGAACCATAGAAATGGCCTAACTGCTGGAGAACTTCAAAGCAAATGAGACACGCAATACTTCATCCTGCTATTAGCTGTAAAACAAAGGATGACTATGATACAATCCATAGACCCAGGGAGACTAGGTAACAAGGAAGATTCAAGGGGACACAGGATCTCTCTGAGAAGGAGAAATAGAAAAGATTTCATGAGTGGACTAAGGGGGAGGTGGGGATGGGAACACATCCAAACAGGTTATGTATGTATGTAGAGAGGGGGGCAGAGGGGGGGGAGTACTGAAAGAGACTACTGGAAAATAGGGGGCATTTCGGGTTCAGGTAAAAACTTGGCACAAGGGAATCTCACAAGAATCTAAATGGATGACCCCAGCTAAGACTATTAGCAATAGCAGATACGTAGCCTGAACTGTCCATCTCCTGTGACCAGATTGGTGCATAGCCCAATTGTCATCAGAGAGGCTTCATCCAGTAACTGATGGAGGCAGAAGCAGACCCACAACCAAACATTAGATGGAGTTCAGGGAATCTTGAAGAAGGGGAGAAAGGATTGTAGAAGCCAGAGGGGTCAAGGACACCACAAGAAAACTCACATAATCAACTAAACCTTGGCTCATAGGGGCTCACAGAGACTGAACCGACAACCATGGAGCCTGCATGGGACTGACCTAGGTACTCCATATATATGTTACAGTTGTGTAGCTTGGTCCTCTTGTGGGACTTCTAACAGTGGGGACAGGGGCTGTCTCCAACTCTACTGGCTTTTGGGACCCTACTCCCCACACTGGGTGGCCTTTTCCAGCCTTTATACATGGGGAGGTACTTAACCTTACTGCAACTTGATATGCCATGTTTTATTGATACTCACAGGAGAACTGTCTTTTCCTAAACAGAAACAACAAAGGAGTGGATTGGGGAGTGGGAACAGAAGGGAGTTCAGGGGGAAAGGGACTGGAAGGAGGGAAGGGAGGAAAAACTGCAGCTGGGATGTAAATATATCTATATTATATATATACATACACACATATATATATATACATACATATACATATATACATATTTCATCCTGCAACCCCCATGGGTTGCTCTCCATTTAATGGGAGGTCTGTTATTTCCTCTCCTTCCCTGAGAAATAGAGAATAACAAAAAGAAACTGTCTAGTGAGTAGATTCTAATTTTTCCTCCAATGTCTTTTTGCCTCCTAAAGTGCTCAGACTCTGGGAAAGCCGTGCCAATGTTTGCATTGCTAATCACAAAGATTAAGAATTTTTGTTTCTGAAGAGACTGTTTTGTCCTTGGCTTCCGCATGGGTACAGGGGGCTTTATCTCTGGATTACAGTATCTGTAGGTGGGCGAGTGCAAACGCTATATGGAGGAAGACTGACTGCTGCTGGGGACAGACCTTAATTCTTAATGTCTGGAACTGAGTAACACTTGAAGAGCTACCCTTTGACCCTTCTTGAGGGACAAAGCAAAAATGTTAAAAAATCGTTTTCCACATACAAGATGCTACTGCAAAACCCCGAAATATTAATATGTTTACAAGCAATGGAATGGAAAAGTCACTGCTGTAAGAAATCACCCCTGGCCTTAGATTACTCATGATGTCAAATTTGGAGGTGTCTCCTGAATAAGATACTTCTCAGTCCTCAGTTCTGAGAAAGGGTAATGATTTGTCAGATGAAAGTGAACTACAAAGATGATGTTTTAAAGTTTCACTTCATTTGATAAGGAGTTCCTTAGGGAAAGACCCTTTGCCGGATTACACAGTGTCTCCCTTGTCTGGCCAAACAGGAAACTGACATTACTTTGAGGTTATAGTGTCCGCCGCTCTGAAGTGCGCTAGGCACTCTTCACTTTAGCGATGATATTCTCTTTTGAATTTCTTCTTTACTTACAAATTTATTCTTGGACACGGTCAGCATTTACATTGGGCTCACTCTATTTTCTCATCATGGCTAGGCTTCTGCCAATTTCTCCTTTGATGTTTTCATCCCTTGCAATCCACATTACATTGTGTTTCAAATGCTCCCGTTGACCTCCATGCTGCAGCCTTAATGTATTAACCAGACTTCTAAGACTATGACAAATGCCAAAATAGCTAGCTGATCACAAGAGACCGCTCACTGTGGCTCGGGGCTTAAGGAGTCTCAGTCTATGGTTAGTTGGCCCTCTGCTTTTGGCCCAGGGTGAAGCCACAGATCCCAGAGGAAGCATGTGACAGGGGAAGTGTGTGACTGGGGAAGTGTGTGGTAGGGGAGTGTGTAGCTCAGGAAGTGTGTGGCAGATGAAGTATCTTGTTAGAGCTGAAAACCAAAGACACCCTAAGCAACATTGCTAAGCTCCTCTGCCTATTTAGTTCTTCTACAAGTGTAACCACACATCTGTCACCTCACCCATACAGTACGTCCTACTACAGCCTGTATGGAGTAATATGGAGGCCTTTTGTCAAGCCATCTCCTCTTCCTTATGAAAATAAAAGCCAAAACAAGAGGAGAAAATAAAGGCCAGCTTTTAGCTAAGCTAAAAGAGTATACTTTTATGTCTTTCAGAATTAAATTTATTTAATGGATTAAAAATCTGGAAACGGTTGATATTGATGGATTAGACAAGATAGGAAGACTCATCTAAGTCATGTTATTTATAAAAATAGAAAACATGCACTTGGAATATAAAGACAAAGATGGATAAAATAATGTAAGATTGGGTTTAAAAAGGAAGGAAGACATTCTGTAAATACATCTTCCGAAAACACACAGGAGTAAACAAGCCCAGCCATGCCAATATCAACACATTTAAAGAAATCTAAGATGCACTCAACTAATAAAACAGTGAATTTTTTTTTAATCCTGTAGCTAACAGTGTCATGGTCATTTCCTCTTTGGATAAGGAACAGTTAGAGTCTCGTTCTCACTTCTTTTTAATAAAGCACTTGAGATCTCAGCAGTGCAAAGACATGACAGACTGCTGTCCTCAATTTTGAATGCTCTTTAAAGCAAGAACCTGCACTACAAAGTGAATTGCAAGAGGTCGCCTATATAAGGTTAAACTCTCACTCCATATTTCCATATGAAGAATCAACAATTTCAAAGTGAATCACCAAAATGCATGTGACAATAAAAATCACATAAACAGGGACTGGTGAGATGGCTCAGTGGTTAAGAGCACTAGCTGTTCTTCCAAAGGTCCTGAGTTCAATTCCCAGCAACCACATGGTGGCTCACAACCATCTGTAATAAGATCTGGTGCCCTCTTCTGGCCTGCATGCATACATGCAGACAGAACACTGTATACATAATAAATAAATAAATCTTTAAAAAAATTTTTTTTCAAAAAAAAAAGAAAGAAATCACATAAACATTAAATATACCACTTACAATGAAAAAAAAAAAAACAAACAAATCTGTGCAGGATATGTGAACCGAAAAGGACTTCAAAACGTGCAGACAAGGGGTCAGGGGAGATGGTTCAGAGGTTAAAGCCCCTGGCATACAGACTTCGATTTCAGATTCCCAGATTCCACACAATGTAGATGAATGTGTAAGTCCGCCTGTAATGCCAGCCTTTGAAGACAGAGTCAGGAAATTCCCAGAATAAACTGGCTAAAGGGATTAGTCATACTGGTGAGCTCTGGGTTCAATTGAGAGACCCTGCCTTAAGAAATAAGGTGACGAGCAATTGTGGGTGATTCTCAGCACCAACCTTGGGCTTAGAGTTGCTGTACCCAATAGTCATCACGTGCTAACTTATACTTTTTATAAAGTGCTATTCAAAATCCTGGCAGTCTCTATTTCTATGACTTGACAATATATAATCGTTATATGAAAAATCTAATGATGTAGAGAACAATTTTTAAAATGAATAAAATTGGAGAAAATAAACCACTGTCTTATGCAGTCATGGTTACCAATATAGTACAACATAGTCCTGAGGATAATGTATAGATTTGTGGTGTGACTGCTGTTGACTTATTTTTAACAAAGGTGTCAAAGTCATTCACTACAGAAACAATGCCGAGACAACTGGGTGCCATTCTAGGAAAAGAAGTGATCCTTGGCTCGCCCAACACTTGATGATACAAGCAAATAGTTTCAGGAACTCCTGTTGTTCTTTGGAACTTAGATGCCCTCTGTTATAGGCTCGGTTACCAGTGGTATCACTATCAAGCAGTTACAGGAACGTTAAAAGGTAAAGCCAGCTTGGACATATCTTGTTAGCTCCTGGGAAGTGTGCTTTTGTGAGCAGAAGTTCACAGAAGAAAAAACAAAAGCCACACCTGTGTTAAAGTTTCTAAGACTTTTCCATATTATTTTATAGAGTCTTTAAAATCTGATGAGTTGAAAATCACACACACACACACACACACACACAAAAAAAAAAAAAAACCACACAGACAATTATGCACATCAGGCCTACAAGCCACAATATTAAATCAGTCTCACTGATTTAAAAATCAAGATGTTGGTTGGGTTGGGTTGGGTTGCATGCTGTCTGGAAACTTGGTGGGAGGTTCTGTTTCCTCAGTTTCCCTGGCTTGGAGAGGCTGCCTTGCTTCCTGAGCAATGGCTTCTTTGGCCCTTTTTGTGTCTCACCACTTTGCCGCAACACTGACTATCCTGGCCGCTCCTTTCTCTTTTAGGACCCTGTGACTATTGCAGCTCACCGTGGAATCACAGACTAACAGGACAGCGGGTCACTTCATGACAGCTTCAAGTTCCTTCTGCTGGAAAGTGGCCTATACGGAAAGGTCTTTGTACTGTAGCCCACTGTTCACTACATTTATCACATGTTACCAGGGCACTTTTAGCCCTGTTATTAGGTGTCGATGACTGAGCAAGCCACTTCATGCCTCTGAGCTGCTTCTCACTTCAAAAAAAAAAATGGAAAAAGAAAATTTTCTCTGGTTTTCGCACAGGATTACACTGAGGTTAAATTTGGAAGTTCCCAGACACCATAGAACCAGACAAAATTTTTTGCAAGTTGGCTACATTTACTAATCAAAAAAAAAAAAAAAAAAGAAACCCTTGAAGTATCATGCAGATCTCACCAGCCTGTGAGGTTCTGATGCCTGGAGGTGTCTTTGTCTTTGATGATGGATTATCTAGGAATTCCCTCGAATGAAATGAGTACAGATTTACCCTCATCCCAGGCTTTGGACCTGAAGTTCTCCCATCACAGTAGGTAGCCAAGATCTCAGGTACCTTCTTAGAAACCAACTCAGAGCAGCTTCAACCAATGTATTACCAGTAATTATAAGTTTCTGTGAGAACTCCACTGTGATATCCCAGCAGCAAACCTTAGCATCAGCCACATGCCTTAAAAGAAGATTGTGTAATTAAAACTTTCCCATTGAAACAGATCTTTATTTATACATCAAACAGTAAAAAGAACATATTCTATTATTTATCAAACAGTAGAATTGCAAATAAATGTAAGAAATGTTTTAAATAATATTTTTAGCTCTTACCTGGACAATCCTCTCATGCTGGCCACAGTTCACTAGTAGAGAACATTACAGGATAGTTTTTAGTGTAGTGAGGATCTGTTGGATGAGGTGGGGAGAGATCAGAAAGTATCTGAGAACTGCAATGATGTTCTTATCCTGCTATATTCGAGGCATCTGTAAGTCATCTTAACTTAAGCTACTTGTCATTTTGTTGCCTTATGATATATAGAAATAAAAAAAAAGTGCTTATGATTAATGTATTGAAGACTTTTTGGTGAATCAAATGAAAACTATCTCTCTCATTTACTGCCTAACAAAACACAGTGTATACTTCCAAAACTATACTTGTAGCTGGGTGGTGGTGGTGGCGGCGGCGGCGGGGCGGCGGCGGCGGCGCATGCCTTTAATCCCAGCACTTGGGAGGCAGAGCCAGGTGGATCTCTGTGAGTTCGAGACCAGCCTGGTCTACAGAGTGAGATCCAGGACAGGCACTAAAACTACACAGAGAAACCCTGTCTCGAAAGATAAAAACAAAACAAAACAAAACAAAAAGACTATACTTGTATAGTATCTACTGTTTTCAAGAAAATAGTTACTTAACCTATGAAAGGAAAAATATTCAAATAACTATGTCCTCTGGCTAAATTCTGTCACCATTACCTTTTTATTTTGTCCATCCTTATATCTAAGCATATGAAATCGCCTCTTAATTTTGCCATTTTTTTTTTGATCACATGGAGCAATGGACTAGGAATTAAGTCACAAGTGATAGATACTGTGAAGGTGAACACTCACTCATGGTCATTGCCTGATGCTCAAATATGTCTCTCTTACCCATAGCTACCATCCTGAAGAAGCACAACCAAGTGATAGATACCATAAAATCAACTGCTTCCTAGACAGCGATGAGACAACAACAACAACAACAAATCCAAAAAGAGCCTGTATCCGATAGAGAAATGTCTAATGGCCTGCAATGGTGGCAAGACACAGACCCAGATCACTTTTTGCACCATGAAATTCTCACAGGGTGGGAGTGGGGTGAGGAAAGGGATTTCCTAATGGTGAAAGGAAAAGCTGGACCCAAAGAGAGTATTAACAGAGCTACAAGCTCTGGATGGACCCAAAGAGAGTATTAACAGAGCTACAAGCTCTGGATAGTTAAAATGATCCAAGAATCACCATCCCTCCTAGTTTCATTTCTGTGGCTGTGAGAAAATATCCTGGCAAAAAGCAGCTCAGGGGAGAAAGGGTTTGCTTTACCTCACAGCTCCCAGTTATAACCCACCACTGCTTGAAAGTCACAATGGCAGGACCTTGAAGCAGCTGGTCACATCCATCCACAGGAACAGAAAGTGAGCGCATGCATGCTCCTTGCTCAGCTCACTCTCTTGACTTTAACATAGACCAGAGCCCAAAACCGGGGAGCAGGGATGACCACTTTCAAGCTGAGTCTTCCCACATTCTAAAGACCTCTTCTCATGGAAGGATGGGGTATGCCTGGGAAGAAAAATATACTATATTAAACATGATTTTTGTACTACTCAGAAAGTGGTACTTGAATGACAATATTTAAATAGGCACAAGAAACTCACTAGTTTCTCTTCTGAACAGTCAATGCATTCATTGAGTTTAGAAGCAGCAGCTTCATCAGTAGGTACACTCATGAGTTCTCTTAAAAAGCCTAAGCCAAGGTCTCCAACTGTTAGCAGTAGACAAGACCTGATTCTTGGAGAATTACTATGGCTAAGCTTTAAAAATATGAACATTTGCTTTTATCCTCTAGTGAATATCTAAGGTGCAATGCTTGTGCTCTTAAGGGAAAAGAAAGAAATCAGCTGTTCAAATCATACGTCACCTTTTGATATCAGTGTGATTTTATCCAACAAGTAGAGTTCTTAGAAAGGCATCCGATCTGGTCAGAGGGGGACAAAAGTGCAATCTGGTACTATCTCTGGCTGCTTGTTATCATGTGATGATGCAACTATCTAAGAAGAAACACAGTGATAAAGAAATGGAGATGAGCTGGGAATTACAGCAGATGTAAGACTGAGATGCCATTCAGATGTCCTCGACATGCCAGGACCATCGGAACAAGCCCAGGCGTCTTTATGATGATTATCCTTTGTCATTTTAAGTAAAAATTGTCTCAATTTAGACAAGAGTTACATGAACACTCAAACCACATATAATAATTAAAAGACTTATTACTTATTTCAAAAAATTACTTTGCCTCATAAGATTATTTTGTTTTGCCTTAGAAAATACAGAAATGTTAAATATAGGGTCAATTTGCTTTACTTTATATAGGATAAAATTTACTTTCAACCGTAAGATTACTTTGCTTACCTTAGAAGATACAGAAATGTTAAGTACAAGATCAATTTGCTTTACTTCATATAGGATAAAATTTAATTTCAATTAAATGTTCTATGCTCTTTACTCCAGCTCAAACTGCTTGTGAATTTACCGTTGTTTGCTTTTGTGTTTTGTTTGTTTGTTTGTTTGTTTTTACATTGTAAAATGTTACCTTGAACTAACTACACTTGTGGCGACTTTGCTGAAGTAGGTGAAGGTTCACAGCTCCTCGTGAACAATCTCTGGTATTTAATGTCTCAGACACAATGCTGAGGAAGATGATTCCACAATGCCCAAATCTGTCGCTTGTTCTGTTTATGACATCCAACTCACCTAGCAATGTTTTACTAACACATTCTCATTTTAAAGACCATGATTATTAACTGGTTATTGTCTGCAGCAATAAATATGTTTAAATTATTTTATTATTTTTAGTAATGAGGGTACATGTAGTACATAGCTTAGAACAAAGGACGCCTTTCCACGTGTTTGCTGTGGTAAAGCAAGATCCATAAACCTGGTCCATATGGGACATCGGGACAAAGACTAAATGCAAACAGAGGCAATGGTTTGTTCTGTCTCTATTAACATAAAATACCTGCAGACTGACCTCATCCCACAACCAGCATTCCAAAAAAAAAAAGCTGCTAGTAGCTTCCAGACTTTAAATTTCAGTGGTGTTTTATTGTTCCATCAAGGATGTGGAGTCCATTCCATCTTGTGCTCTAATCTATTCTTTTGCTAACTTTATCTCCTAAATAGCCCCATAAACCAAGGGAGGCCCAGAAATTTTATAGTTTAAGTTCAAGCACAGAAATATTGAGTGAACGGAACATTCCTTTTCAGAGCCACAATGCAAACAACAGAGATGCATCAGGACAAGAAGAAAAATAACTAAGCACTGTGTTTGCTTCTGGATGCTGCTGTAACAAATTGGTGTAAAGTATTTAGATTAAACACACAGAGGGAGGGAGAGAGAGAGAGAGAGAGAGATTTACTACCTTACAGACCTAAAAGTCAGAGTCTAAAATGAACAAAACAGGTTCTGGGGAAACATTCATTATTGTACCTTTTCTAAGGCTGAGAGCTATTGTTCTCTATGACTGTGACCCCATCCTGTATCTTCAGACCTACCCAGCAATATCCCCTCTCTCTCTGTTTTTCTTCCTCCCCCTGGACCCCCTACTTCCCTCTTTCCTTTCTTTTTGACCTCCCCTTCCATTCTTAGATCTCCACATTCTTGCAAATTCTCTAAATCTATTGTTCCTTCCTGTTGTGTGGGAAATGCAACATACAAACACACACACACACTCACACTCACACATATACTTACCCCAGAAATGGAGTCCATGCCAAATCAAACTATGAATACCACCTGTGATGGATAGTTTTATGTCAACTTGACACAAGCTAAAGTCATCTGAAAGGAGGGAGCCTCAATTAAGAAAATGCCTCCATAAGATCAGGTTGTAGGCAAGCCTGTAGGGAATTTTCTTAATTAATGATTGATGTAGGAGGGTCCAGTCCATTGTGGGTAGTTCAATCTCTGGGATGGTGGTCCTAGGTTCTATAAGAAAGCAGGCTGAGTAAGCCATGAGGAGCAAGCCATAGTTCTTTGCTCCATCGTGGCCTCTGCATCACCTTCTGCCTTCTGGTTCCTTCCCTGCTTGAGTTCCTGTCCTGACTTCCTTTGATGATGAACTATGATGTGGAAGTATAAGCCAAACAAACCCTTTCCTCCCCAACTTGCGTTTTGGTCCTGGTGTTTCAAGACAGCTATAGAAACCCTAACTAAGACACTACCAACTTGGTGAACCAAAGATTTTTAATGGGGTTAACTACAGGAAATGTGGGTGAGGAGTTATTTATAGAATCAGAAATGACTCTAAGACAGTTGTACCATCAAAACCTACCCTGGCATCCGTAACAGTCTGTGGAAGATGGGAACCTGGCAAACAGTGCATGACTTGCAGGTAGCACAAGAGACTGGAGCATCCTTTCCAAGTGGCTCGGGTAGTCTGAGCATTTTCCAGGTCTTTGTTTCTTCTGAACAGTTCTGCTGATACCCTCTTCTTTAAGGCTGCTTGGCTTGTCCCTGCTTCTTCCAGGTATCTGAGAGTCGCATTCAGTAGTCTTTTCTGCTCATATACTATTGGGGAGTCAATCCAGTCAGTTTCAGGGACTTCCTGAAGCTGTTTTAGTTGATCACTTTCTGTCTTAAGGAGCTTCCCTGCAGGGTGGAGTGTTCTAATTTCAAAAGAATTTGCTACACATCACCAGCACATCTCTCCTTCCCAAGGCCTGTAGTGTAATCACACCAATAAGTTTCTTTTGCTCCATAAACATGATCAGATTCTGGAGATTAGGGCATGGGCATACTTGAGTGGCCATACGTTACTCAGTTCATTGGATCACATAAGGCTAGGTATGTTTCACTGAAAATCAACACAAGTGTAAACAGAGGAATTTTTCTAGCTTGAATATTATGCTTTCCATTAAGTAAAGACAAGTTTTCCTATAACTTTTTGAAGATATGGTTTTGAACTTGTGTTTGGAAACTACTTTAGCCAACAAAGCCCCCTCTCACACAGACGATGAATGTCCTAACACACTAATGAACATATATTGAAAAAATATTGAAACATGGACTAGCACATTAACTTGAAACTTCTACCAAAAAAAAGCTATTTTAAGAAATACATCAATCAAAATCATTCTTGGTCTGACAGCCTTTTGCCATGCACATTTCAGCTTCGAATCTTTTTTATAGTAATAACCAATAGATAGTCTTTGATTATAACAAGGCCGTCAATATTTTGCCAATACTTAAAATTAATTTCTTTTATTTTTCTAACAGAAATATTATTTCAAGAATAAAAAATATTGTTTTAAATGCTTTAATTGAATGACAAATCTAATTAGAAGGACTTTTGTCTTTGAACTTTAAAAAGTAGGTCAGAAAAAATATGCCTTGATTAGGTTCTTATTAAATATGACCTATATGAAATCAAATCAGTGATCATGTGTACTATACAATATTTTCGTTGACTTAAGTTTTTCAAAAGTAATATGTAATTTAATGTGTCACTTAATATTTTAACTTGCATGCCATGTTAAAATCAAACTAAATTGATAATTAAAGACTTCTCATTATATGCAAGTGGGTTTTCTGAGCTCCCTCACTTATTAAGTGGCATCTCATGATGAGTAAAAATGGGGAATGGTGACTTGGGAGACAAATGAAGGAAATGTCAAATTCTCTCTGTAATTCACCCTCTCCTCTGGAGAGACATCTGCAAATTCCATGCCTTCTAAAGTCTGGCAATAACTCCTAAGGTAAATGCCATTTTGCATTACAAGCAGTGTGTTCTGGGAGGCAAACTTGAAACCACCCATAGGTAACAAAGCCTCATTCATGGTCCCTTAGAACCCTTGACCTCGATATATGTCTAAGTTAGGGTTTTATTACTGTAAAGAGACACCATGACCATGGCAAATCTTGTAAAGGAAAGCATTTAATTGGTGCTGACTTACAGTTCAGAGGTTTAGTCCATTTTCATCATGGTGGGAAGCATTGCAGCATGCAGGCAGACATGGTGCCAGAGTTCCACATCAGGATCAGCAGACAGCAGGAAGAGAAAGAGAGACCAGGACTGGCTTGAACATCTAAGACCTCAAAGCCCATCCCCCAGTGACACACTTCCTCCAACAAGGCCAAACCTCCAATAATGCTGCTTCCCATGAGTCTGTGGAGGCCATTTTCATTCAAACTACCACCGTGCACAAGTATGGATGTTCCTCTTTCTATACATTGGATAATGAATTCAGGAACTATGAAACCATTATAGAGAAAAGGCATCCTTGTTCTCATGACCTAGACAAAACACTAAACTTTTCAAAAACTATTAAAGGATCCATATCTTCATTTTCTTTGAAGGAAGATAAATCCTCATCTGGGGCTTCATACCACTTGGAAGACAGTGGTATGAGGACTGTGGAATCCCTTCCTCCATGTTCCTATTCAAATACACATTGATACTAAAATTACCCTTTTGTGCCTGGCTTCTGGAGTTCCTTAATATAATCCTGGCAAATGGACACCTGGCAAAGGCATTCTCTGCCACCATGGGCTGTTCCTTCACACTGTTCACAGTTTATCTGGCAGAGCAGACGCTTCAAGGCGATGCAATCCTATCACTGCTTGCTATTATTCCCGAGACATTAGAACCCTTTTTAAATTTAGTATTCTTTGAAATGCCCCATCCATTTATACAGTGTATTTCAGTCATAACTACCTACCATATCTCCCTCCAAATCCCTCTGATGTTCCCATTCTGTCTTCCTCTCAGCTTCACAGCAGTTTTAGATTGTTATCTCCCTCTTTTATTCTACAATTTCATAGTACTTACAGCCATTTAAATTAAAAAAAAAAATAAAAAGCCAGGTTAAGACTCCTTTCCCTCCCAGACTGAATCTCTGACTTGCCTCCATCAGGCTATTGACCCCATAACCTCAAAATATTGGAAACCAACAAGCCCTGGTGCTTTTTCATTGAACTTTCTGTCCACTTCCTAAGTCGCCATGTCTCTCTCAGAAATCATTGCCTACACCCAGCCTCCAGCTTGGCTGTTTACATTTTATTCCAGAGTCTTGTTTGTTCCTATCTCCCACACTTGCCTTTGTTTTCCATGGCTGTGTGACTGGTAGGGGCCTTCACTGCTGTGTGTGTGTGTGCCTTCACACACCACTCTTAAATAGTCCAGACTTGAGAAACTGATTTTGTATTTTCTAGTTGGATTGCTGCTCTCCATTTTCTGCCAAATCTTCCTGGATTTTTTTTCCAGCAACATTAAAAATCTCCACAAGCCCATGAATAATCTAGTGGCCTTATTTACAGCATGCACTTGTATAAGTCCATGGCCTTGGTCATACAAGCCCAGCTGACAATGTGTTGTGCTTTGGGGTTTTTTTGTGTGTTCATGTTTATTAAAGAACTTTATAGATCCATGAATAAATCGAATTAAAAGTTAATCAAAGATATAAACATTGTGGGCAGCCACCTGCTTTGATTTCATCAGCCACAGCTTCAGTGTGTCCTTTTACAATTCCTCAGGATGGGCATTCCATGCTTATATGTGAATGTAAATGAAGACCTGAGTCCAAAATCTGAAAAGGTGGGTGCTAACCTCACATATGGGAACATTTGGAAAGCAAAAGGTAAGGAGTGTAAATCCATCCCCTTTTCACATTCAGCTTCTACAGAAATCTTTGCAGGGTTGCTACTAGGCATTCTGTGTTTTATGCTATATATGCATACATACATACATGCACATATCATGCATACACATATACATACCTATATAGATACAGTGCTTGTGGTTTGAGGCTATGCCTGCAGATACCAACACTATGAGTACATCAGAAGCAAAGAAATAGTCAATAAAACCAAGGCCAGAAAGATTAGTTTGCTGCAAGGCCAAACAATAAGTAAAGGCTACTTTTTTTTCCCTTGAGATAAAAATCATGTGTCCATATTGAGATATACTCACCTACAGAATTTAAAATAGTGATTTAAGAAATAAATGACATTGTGATGAGTTTTTGATCTTTTCTATTTTTCAAGATCATTCCATGGCTGTTCTGACCAGGAATAATACCACTCAGGAGGGATATAGACCACCACGCAGTTGAGAATATAACATTGCCTTTGTATGTCCCTTAAGGGGGGCATGTAGGAGATTAATGTGAGGAGTATCAGTGATCAAAGGCACAAG
>CABHPP010107977.1:1907-14457 GCA_902168425.1 Peromyscus attwateri
GAAAGAAAGAAAGAAAGAGGGAGGAAAAAAGGAAGGAAGGAAGGAAGGAAGGAAGGAAGGAAGGAAGGAAAGAAGGAAAGAAGGAAAGAAGGAAAGAAGGAAGAAAATAAAATTTAAGTTGCTGATGTCATATGTGTAAATTTTCATAGAGTCTTTGTGCTGGAGGATTGGAGGGAACTTTAAAGTTTAACCTCCCCAAAGATCTTAATTTCACACACAAGAAAACTAAAGTTCCTTAATACATTAGATAGATGTGACTCTTACCTTCCTAGGGAAGTTAATGACTTGGGTGGATTGTGACCTAAACCAAGTAAACCCTTTCCTCCTCAAGTTGCTTTTTTTTCTTTTTTATTTATTTTATTTGTTTTTCTTTTTTTTTTCATTTTACATACCAACCACTGTTCACCCTCCCTCCCCTCCTCCTGTTCCCCAACCCTACCTCCCCCCAAATCCCATCCTCTATTCACTCTTCATGGGGGTAAGGCCTCCATTGGGTAGTCAACAGAGGCTGGCATACCAAGTTGAAGACAGACCTACCCCCTCCCCGCTGCATCAAGGCTGAGTAAGGCATCCCACCATAGGGAATGGGCTCTAAAAAGCCAGTTCATGTACCCAGGAAGATAGGTCCTGGCACCATTGCCAGGGTTCCCACAAACAGATCAAGCCACACAACTGTCACCCACATTCAGAGGGCCTAGTTCAGTCCCATGTAGGCTCCCCAGCTGTCAGTCCAAAGTCGGTGAGCTCCCACTAGCTCCGGTCAGCTGTCTCTGTGGTTTTTCCCATCATGACCTTGATCTCCCCTTGCTCCGACAGTCCCCTCTCCCTCTCTTCAACTGAACTCCAAGAGCTTGGCCAAGTGTTTGGCTGTGGGTGTCTGCATCTGCTTCCATCAGTCACTGGATGTAGGTTCTATGATGGCAATTAGGGTAGTCACCAATCTGAGTACAGTGGAAGATTAGTTCAGATACCCTCTCCAATATTGCTAGGAGTCTAAGCTGAGGACATCCTTGTGGGTTCCTGGGGATTTCCCTAGCCCCAGGTTTCTCTTTAACTCCATACTGGCTCACTCTGTCAAGATATCTTCTTTCATTGCCCTCCCTCTCCATCCCTCCCCAAACTCAGTCATATCGATCCCTCAAGTTCCCACTCCTCATGTCCTCTTCTCTACAACCCGCCTCCCAGTTTACCCAGGATATCTTAACCCCTTTCCCCTTCCTGGGGTGAGCCATGCATGAACCTCTCAGGGTCATCCTCTTTACCTAGCTTCTCTGAGGTTGTGAATTGTAGCCTGGTTATCCTTTGCTTGGGGTCTAATATGCACTTATGAGTTAGTACATATCATGTTTGTCCTTCTGAGTCTGAGTTACCTCACTCAGGATGGATTTTTTTCTAGTTCCATCCATTTGCCTGCAAATTCCATGATGTCATTGTTTTTTTACCGCTGCATAATACTCCATTGTGTAAATTTTCTTTATCTATTCTTCAGTTGAGGGGCATCTAGGTTGTTTCCAGGTTATGGCCATTACAAATAATGCTGATATGAACATAGTTGAGCAAGTGTCCTTGTGCTGTGGTTGAGCATCTTTTGCGTATATGCCCAAGAATGGTATTGCTGGGTCTTGAGGTAGATTGATCTCCAACTTTCTGAGATACCACCATACTTCCAGAGTACAAGATTGCACTTCCACAAGCAGTGGAGGAGTGTTCCCTTTTCTCCACATCCTCTTCAACATAAGCTGTCTTCAGTGTTTTTTTTTATCTTAGTCATTCAGACAGGCATAAGATGGTACCCCAGAATTGTTTTGATTTGCAATTCCCTGGTGGCTAAGGATGTTGGACACTTCCTTAAATGTCCTTCGAATTTTTGAGATTTCTTTCATTGAGAATTCTCTACTTAGATCTGCACCCCATTTTTAAACTGGATTATTTAGTATTTTGATGTCTAGTTTCTTCAGTTCTTTATATATTTTGGAGAACAGCCCTTGTCAGATGCAGGGTTGTTAAAGATCTTTTCCCATTCTGTAGACTGTCTTCTTTACCATGTCCTTTGCCTTACAGAAGTTTCTCAGTGTCTGTGCTACTGGGGTTATATTTAGAAAGTGGCCTCCTGTGCCAATGTGTTCAAGGCTACTTCTCACTTTCTCTTTTATCAGGTTCAGAGTAACTGGATTTATGTTGTGGTCTTTGATCCATTTGGACTTGAGTTTTGTGCATAGCAATAGATATGGATCTATTTGCATTTTTCTACATGTTGACATCCAGTTATTCCAGTAACATTTGTTGAAGATGTTTTCTTTTTTCCATTGTACCATTTTAGCTTCTTTGTTACAAATCAGATATTCATAGGTGTGTGGATTAGTGTCAGGTTCTTCAATTCAATTCCATTGATCCATGTAGCTCACACTGACCTAGGACTCACTATATAGCTCAAGCTGACCTTGAACTTACCATATAGTTCAGGTGAACCTCCAGTCTTAGCCTCTTGAGTGCTGGGATTACAACATGGGAGGAACTGCACACAGCCACCAAATTAAAACAGACATACGCTGTAGCAGGAATCTTAGAAGGTCTTATTAATAAAATCAAACCTGAGGCCAGGTATTGCGGTGAATGCTGGAAGATCAGAGAAGCAGAACAAGCCACAGCTACCTCACCTTGCCAATTCCTCAGCTGATCCCGTTTCCTCAGACTGGATGCCTCCGAGTCCTCATCCACAATGAATCTCAGCTGAACTGCTGCTCGAAAGCCTGAAAGCTTAAGACTGCTTCTAGTTCCTGGTCTTCATGCCTTATATACCTTTCTGCTATCTGCCATCACTCCCTGGGATTAAAGGCTCACTTCTTGGGATTAAAGGCATGTGTCATCATGCCTGGCTGTTTCCAATGTGGTCTTGAACTCACAGAGATCCAGAGGGATTTCTGCCTCTGGAATGCTAGGATTAAAGGTGTGAGTGCCACCATTTTCTAGCCTCTGTATCTAGTGGCTGTTCTGTTCTTTGACCCCAGATAAGTTTATTAGGGTGCACAATATTTTGGGGAACACAATACCACCACAATACGCTATTCATTCATGTTTTCGTTTTGATCTGGTTCCTTTCATTCATTGTAGTAAGGAGATTTGTTTATCCTGTCTTGGGTTTTCACAGTTCATTCTTATTGATGTTGTATAGTATCTCCCTTTACAAATACAGGATTTAGCCATTCACTTGTGGATGAAGTTTTTGGGTAATTTCTAAGTTGGAGCTGTCACAATTACTGATAATAGCAGGGTCTCTCTCTGACTGTTCTTCATTGGGTGTCTGCCCTATGGTTGGCCTTCACCTCTCTCACTGTGGTACTCACTTGGATGGGTTTTCATTTTCCTTTGTGTTCAACAAGAGACACAGGCAAGTTCAAAACTACAAATGGACAATTCAGGATGCTGTCTAATTAGAGATACAGACTAAGGATGGATGCACTACACAAGACTTGAAAACCATTGAATAAATGACTAGACTTGGTTGTATTTATAAAGTCATCTACCCAACAGTTAGAGAACACATCAAAATTAGCCAAGAAAGACTGTATTCTGAAAATACTACAAATATCAATAAATGCAATTAATATTTAATTCACAAGAAGTAAGTTCTCAGACTAAAATGGAATTAAACTAAAGATAATTAACAGAGAATTAACTGAATGGGAAATTCCCAGATACTTGGGACCTGCTTTTAAATAACTCATTTTCTGAAGAAGAAATTACATAGAGATTTAGAACAAATTTTAATTGAATGAAGATGAAATACAGCACATTACAATTTGTAGCTAATTACATGGGACAATTATCTCTTTACTGCTTATATTAAAGATATAAAAGGTTTCAGATTGTTGAATAAGGTCTCCCCTAAATAATCTAGTAAAAGAATAGCAAATTCCATCTAAAGAAAGCAGGAAAATGAAATCATAAAGACGTGCAAAGGTCAATGGCACAGGAAACAAAAAGCAATAGATCAAAATAAGGACAGAAAAAGGTAGTGCTTTGCAAAGATCTATGGCAGAAACAAACCTCTACTCATCTAACCAAGAAAGAAGACACAAGTTGCCAAAGTTAGAAGTCCAAGGGACTATACAAAGATCCTTCAGTCATTAACAGGATAATAGCATGCTACCTTTGTGTGTATGTGGTTTTCGATTTTTCTTTTATTTTTGTTATTATAGTATAATTGCATCACTTCTTTCTTCCCCTTTCTCCCACCAAACCCTCCCATATACCCATCCTTGCTCTCTCTCAAATTCATTGCCCCCTTTCCCATTAATTGTTGTTACATGCATATGTGTATATGTATATACACATGTATTTCTAAATATAACCTGTTCAGTCTATATAATGTTAGTCATATGTAGGTTTTCAAGACTAACCCTTTGTAACTAGATAATGAATTGGTATGCCCTTCCCTGGAGAAGACTATTTCTCCCTCTCCCAGGAACCATCAGTTGCCAATAGCTATTCTGCTAGGGGAGAGATTACATGCCCCTCTCAACACTGGCATTCAGTCTGGCTTGAGCTTGCATAGGTCTTGTGCATGTGAAACCACAAAGCTTTTTGAGCTAGGTTGGTAGATTTTCTACCTCGGAGCAGAAAAATATTTCTTAATTATGACAGAGATCATAAGCCAAAATAAAAAATTAATACATTGGTGTGTGATGAAATTTAAATTGTTGTTATCCAAATATACCCCAAAGCAAGTGAATGCATAGGCCATAAGCAGGGTAATGAAGTGTGTAGGGCAACTGAGTATTTATTAAAGGAAATCAAAGGACTAGTATCAAGAAGAAAGGTTATTTGTGTGCATTTATACGTTAATAAAAACAGATTACCCACCTCTAGATAAAAAAGGCCAAAATGTACATATTTTACAAGAAAGAGCTCAAATTATTCTAAACATAAAAACATTCTTAACTATGTGAACATACATTTAAATTCACTAATGATCAGGTCAATGTAATTTTAAAGCGTTTTGAGAAATGATAATTAATAGTAAATAAATTGTTTAAGCCAGATGACACCGCATTGGGCAAGGTGAGCATTGGTGGGAATTCTTAGTCATGTGGTAACTACTTGTTAAAGTACTGGCTTCCCTGACAAACCTAAATGTGCACACATACTACCACACAGAATACTGACTGGTGGGTACAGGCTCTCTAGAAAGCCATGGCAGCCTTCACAAATTTTCACATTACAATAATGTTAACAGACGCTTCTCATATCAGAAAAGATGAAAACATCATAAATATCTATTAATAAAGGGATGGATAAATAAATGATAAAATCTTAGAGTAGAACACTGAAGAGCAGTGAAAATGAGTGACCTATAACTGTATGTAACAACATGGTGGAATTATGCAAGAACATACGTTTGAATGAAAGAATAAAGTCACAAGGCAAAAGTATCATTTGATTTTGCTTATATACAATTCAAAACCTAGCAAATTAATGTACTACTTAGAATGTACTGTATATAGTACAAAACCTCCAGAGAAAGAAAACGATCAGCCTGTAATTCAGGACTTACAGGCTCAGTGGAAAGAGCATTGCTACCTGCATTAGGCATACAAGATGGCCTGAAAAACAATAGAGTGCTGTCTCTTAGACTTTGTATCATGTCCCTAAGTGTTCATTCTTTGCTGACTTATTGCACATATTATATACTGGGTGTATTATTGGTTTCTAACTTAATTGTTGCAGATTCTAAGAATCTCAAACTACAGATCTTAACTCACTAAGATGATATGAATAAATCTGTTTATTTTATCAGATTTTCGTGGTGATTTGGATAAAAGTCATCTGAAGACCATGGTTTGAGTAGCTGTATTGCTAAAAGTTTGACATTTTTCCTCTTATAACTGACAATTCCAGAAGAGCAAGACAACAATCAAAGGAGATAGTTTATAACAAATGAAACACAACTCTTCCATGTTCAGAAACGTTCACTTTACTATACTATTTATAAAAGATAAGTCAAAAGAAGTTGCATTTTGAACCATGTTAGTCGTTACACAAGATCCCGATGAAGAAACGTGTCCCCGTACCATACAGTACCATGTAGAGAAAACTGGCTAATCATTATGCCATGAGTTAGGAATGTAGTACCTGAAAGTCAACCCAGTGCCCTCCTATCATTTGTCTAGAAAAATATAAAACTCTGGCTTCTTTTTAAAACATGAAATCATTGTCAATAAAAATTCATAGGAATAAAATTAGGTTGAAGGAAATACAATATTAAGAAAAGGTGGCACTGGTTAGCTGCCTAGTCAATATTAGTATTAAACTTTTCTAAGATGCATTAAGTTACAACAGTCAGTCCAAGCAACACTATTTGATTATCTTCTGATCTGCATATGGAGTGCAGCTATTCTAAACAACCTTGCAATGACATAATTTTATCTTACATATATACAGATTGTGCTATTTATATACACATCACAGGACTCTTCCAGTCACTTCATCTCAGCAATGGGGAACTTGTCAAGAAGAACAGTTCTGGTTGGCTTCTTGCATTCAGGAAAGGCTCAAGTAGCTATTTCTTTTTCTTCTCTGCTGAGAAGAGTTCCGGGAACTTTGAATGCTTGGCTGGGTTTAGGTGTGGCGGTGGTGGGATGATAAAGACTATTAAGGATTTAGGGCTTATAAATAGTGTCTTTTCTCGAACATTTCAGGTGTTAGCTACACCTTCGACTTCTGTGCTTCCACCAGACTGTATGATCCTTTCATGTTGGCTTTTCTTGCGAAGTAAATGATCATCCCTACGGCAGGTATTACCAAGGAGGAGGCACAGTAGAGTGCAAGGAGTTCAGGAGAAAAATAGTTCTCGTTATTTTCTCTTCCTGGAAAATAACCAAATGGATACAATTAATGTCTAGTACAAAAGGAAATCATTTACTTACAGTATGTATTTTATTGTAACAGTACAACTAGTTCTTCAAAGAGGAAGGTGGTAAAAGCTGTGCTGAGGATCATTGAGACTCATCAGGCACATTTTCTTTTCTGAAATGTCCAACTAAGAAGCTCGTGGTTGCTATGCTCATGATAGGTATGAAGATGACAGTTCTTGACTTTACAAACTTGGATTTTAAAAGATTACTTTGAGTGTAAAATGGAAGAGAGAGCATACATTTTAGTGATCTGTTTTTATAAGAACAGGAATCAGAAATATCTAACAAAGTCCCGTGGCTCTGATCATCATGAATTGAAATACCTAACTCGTTCTCCGAGACAATCTTTATAACACTCAGAGTGTGCTCAAGACAGGGCACTCTTGTTGAAGGCTGGCCTGTGTTTACATGGTGTCTTCTGTGTGTCTGAAGCAAACTGACTTTACATGATTATTCCCCTCCAGCATTGACAATCTCTCTTGATTTACTGATGGTCTTCAGATATTTCATTTAAGTAAATGTCTTAGTTACTCAGAGAATGAGTTCTCTGACCTATATCTCCCTTGTTCTAAATTAATACTCCACCATTCCCTCTAAATCCAAGCACCACACTTTCATATGCCCCTAACAGCCTGCAGTTCAACTTTGCCCATGCAATTATCTGTTACATTTATTTTCCTTTCCTGACTGCAAACTCTATAGAGATAGCTATGTTTGTATGAGTACTTTACAACTAGCCAGGACTTAAGACACTACTTGGTACATTAGGTAACCCCCAAAATATTATTTGAGTACTAATAAAGTTTTTCTTTCTAAATCCTGTATTTACAATAGTCATAAATGCAGTACTGAAAATGACAATATATAAATAACTTAAAGTCTCCTAAGAAAGCATGGGATAATTGCAACACCTCTTAACATCTCAGCTCCATCAAAACATCTCCAGAGAGCATGGCTTTCTCCTGAGACCCACTTCTGTTGGTTTTGCACACCATAGTATGTTGTCTGAGTCCTTGCAAGAATTAGTGATCTGATCTGAGGCATCACTATGTTCCTTCCAGGCTTTCAAAACACAGAAAGTCACTCAAGTAGAAAAGACTCATTAGCACCACAGGAGTGAGTTGTTTCAAATTACTGAAGGAGGATAATGATGCTTCACGTTAAGCATCATGATAATGGTTTCATTTTTCTGCTTTCCTTTGGTAGAATTGAGCTAAGGGTAAGACTGTAATGGATACTCATCATAATTATGGTTAAGCATCAATATTGATGACACACTAGGAGGTATTTCTGTTATCGTTTTCTTTACAATTTAATGATTATCTTTGCCTTTCAGTTTGTCCCTCAGACATCTGTTAAAAACTACATTGAGTCAATTGCTAGGGCAATATTCTAACACATTTTTTCCTATTAATTACAGTCTTGAACGTCTTAAAGAATCCTGATCATTTGTATCAATGGAATGCTTTTAAGCCAAATCTAAACAAAACAAAATAAACATTCAGCTAAATACAAAAGGAAACTAGTTCAAACTATCCAGGGGGAGAACAGGTCAACTTTGGGTCTTCATTCATATGCAGCTATTTGAAACCGTCTTCATATTGGAAGCATGAATGTCTACTTGGTGACTAATATGCTTTCATTGTTCATTTGAAGGATAAATTAAAAGTGGCAAATACGTAAGAGATGAATTAAGCATTTAGAAAAGACAATGTGTGAAAGAGAAAGCTAAAAGGGGAAGAAGCAGTTTTCACAGTCTTGAGGAGAAACAGCCATGCACACAGAGGATGACAAAGTTCTTAGGAGTGCCATTTCCTGGGGGTAGGCTAAATTAGAGCTAGCCAGGGGTATCAAGGGTTGAAGAAAATAGATAGGGATGGAGTTCAGCCTACTCCTAATTGAGATCTTGGTCCACCTCACTGGAGGCAACAGCTGCACACACTGCATCGTGTCCAGGGACATGATGGCAGATGGTAGCTTCCTTGTCCAGATGACATGGTTTCAGGAGAATCACCGCAGGTGGGTGACTAGAAGTTTGACATATAATTATGATATTTCCCCCTTTTAAAAACATTTCTAAGTGAATGTATTGATATTGCTCTAATTTGAAGAGAAACTGTGAAGACAGAAAAAATATATGCTAAGATTTGTAATCTCGAGAAGTTTGGCCAGATTAGTAAAATTTTTATCTGTTTTCTCACGTAGGTTCAGATTTTCTCTGCATTGACATGTGCTTAGTTAACTCTTATAGTCAATGCATTCATTAGCAGTGTTGTTCACTCTACCAGATTGCATTTCAACATTCAACAGCTCTTTGGTGTACTAAGGGTCTGAGGCTCATTAGTCAAGGCTGGCATCAATAAAATTAGCAGGCACTCATAAGAGAGAACAGGAAATTAAGGAGTGCCAATATGTCTCTCTGATGGGCCGAGTGCCAATATGTCTCTGATGGGCCGTTGAGCCCCCCTTCCTCTTCATCAGGTTAAAGTCGGACAACTGGGGCATGGATTTCAAAGGAAGCTTTTGTGAAATCTAGAGATCCTGTTTAGGATCCAGGCTACTATCCCCAATTAGCATCCTCACAAAAGAGCTATGCAGAAAATATGCGCTTGTTCTATTCTCTGAAAGCAGAGCTCGTTTCCAGCGGGGAGCAAGATCCGCAGAGAATATTTTTCTGCCGTGCCAGGCCCAGTAATTTAGTTTCCTTTTACCCCAGGGGAAAGGTTGTAAAATATGGCTAAACACTTAGCAAATCTAAGACCTCAGAAACCAATGATGAATTGGCAACTTTGAAAAAAAAAAAAATAACCAACGGGAATTCCACATTCACCGATGATTAATGTCCACTTCCTGCCTAAACGCGATAGGATGGAACAGCTGCGCCTGAGTGTTTCATGAAACATTAAGAAACAACCAGTCAGCACGGAATTCAGTCTCATTTCACCAAATCCATCTAATAGTAGAAACTTGTTGCTCTCCTCGGATAGTCTGAATAATTAAAAAAGAAGAGGAAGAAGAAAAGCAAACACAAAAAGTTAACCTTTTACGTCCAGGGTTAAACTTCTTAACTGTGAGCCAACTTCGGTTTTCGATTCGCACTCGTACACCCCGGCGTCCTGCGGCTGGGCCTTGAGGATGGTGTATGCCCCGTCAACTGACTTCAGCACCGTATCCCCTGTCTTGGCTTTCTTCTTCAGGATTATCCATGTTTGGGGCACGTTGCCACACGTGCAGGAAATAATGACAGTGTCTCCCTCTTTGACGCTCTGGGAAGGGAAGGCCGTAAGCTGTATATCTTTTGGAGAGTCTAAAGAGAGAACGGGCAGTTAGCGCGGACGGAGTGGAGGGGTTCAGCAATCGCATTTCCTGACTGAGAACACTGGCAGCCGCTTCCCAGCTGTTTGTGATGCTTTCTGTACCGGCTGTAAAGAAAGCCAGCAAAGAAGCCCGGCATTTGTCCAATTCTAAATGATCCGATTGTAAGCGAGAGAAGACGTATCTCAGGCTTCTTTTCTGTTCTTACTATGATTCTTTACCCAGCCAAGGACAAAAAAAAAATAGATATTTAATAAGCAGCTATAGAATTCAAATGTGAAAAAAATAATTTTTTAAAAATCACATTGTTCACCAAAATTTTCCTTGCATTGCGTAAGTCTGTGAGCTAGGCTCTTCCTCGTCAGGAAATTAAGATGTATAACATTTTTTAACTGTCTTTAAGAACAGAGTTACCAGTTATCAAATTTTAAGGTCTGGGCTGATCTCACTCGAGGTAAAACATTTCTATTAATGTAATAAGCCTCACAGGGAAGCACCCAATGTCTGTTCTATGAGCACTTGCTTAGACCATTAGTCTCTTTTGTCACTTGGACGCGCCTCCTCTGAGGCCACAGGGCAATGCCATCCATTCTCTGCTTTCCTTTTCTTTCAGGTCGTCCAACAGTGTAGCCCAGGCTGACCTGAAAGTCTCCTAAAGGTTTTCTTTGAGATTATGTGGTACCCTTCCCAGGTTCTTCCTTTGAATTACAGACCTCAGTGAAATGGGGCAGCGGCAACAAAACCCAGCATGCCCCTTAATAGGAATAATAGCAAGAGATCCAGAAGAGTGTGACCCCAGTGCTCCCAGAGAGACGCATGGGGAACAACGCAAAGTTGATTGCTTCATAATTTTACTCATGAAAGCCCAAGGCTTCAATGTGCCAAGCAGAAACTGTTGTGTTCTCAATTTGGGGTCTTTACCATTGAGAAGGGAGACCTACATCTATATTCATTCACCCTAGTGGTTCTGTGCCAGCAGGCTGAGAGGCCAGAGGGCACAACTACTGTGATCCTTAATCTCAGAGTTTACAAAAGGTACCCTCTTGAGCTTCTAAACAAATCCTTAGGTGGTTTCTTGGGACTTACTTCCCATTAAGCCCAATGTAATGGTTTTAATACTAAGTAATTTTCTACTGTTGTTCCTTCACCAAAACCACAATTTCCAAAATGTCCCTGAACTTCCAGCTCAGTTCATGGAGCATGCATTTCATTTGAGGTAAATAGGATTTTAGGGCAAGTGATTTCGCCTGAAATGAGACTTCATTCCAGGAGCAGTATGGAACTGCTTTTTTATTTTTTTATTTTTTACACAAAAATACAATTTTGAAGTAAGGGCTTTTCTTTTCTTTCTTTTTAAGATTTATTTTTATTTTTAAGTTATGCATATTTGTATTGTGGGGGTGCCTGCATGTGAGTACAGTGTCCACAGAAGCAAGGAGAGGGCATGAGATCCCCTGGAGCTGGAGTTACAGGCAGTTGTGAGTGCTGAGAACAGAACCCGGGTCAGAACAGCAGGCATGCCTTGCTGCTAAGCTATCTCTCTAGCCCCCAAAGGCTTTCTTTTCAAAGAGGTCCCTGTTCACCATCAGTAACTCAATAGGAATGTACTAGCCAGAAATAACTTAAAAGTCATACTCTGCTCACCTTGGATAATCTGAAGTTCAACTGATTTTTTGCTAATTCCAGCCTGGTTAATCCCTGCACACACATAAATGCCAGAATCTTCCACCTTTGTAGATGTTAAGATGAGCATACTATCTTCAGAAAGAGGCTGCAGTTCCCCATTAGGTAGCTGCCTGCTCCACAGGATTTTTGGAGCTGGAAAACCATAACTTGAGCAGGTCAAGTTCACGGGACTGCCCTCCCGTAGGATGGGAGAGGGGCTGACCCAGATGATGATTTCCTCGGGGGCAACTGGAAAGGAAAAGACACTTAGCTTGACCCTCTTATGCCCTGAATTCCAAAGCGTCTGGACAATGCTGTAACACTAGGCAATGGAATCCGGGTTAGTATAGTTTATAAACTGTGGTAACCTGCCCAGGAAGTTTCTGTGGAGGAGACACAGTGAGAGTTAGAACTCCAGATGAAATGTGGATACTTTCAAACGTCAGAAAGCTCTGGAGAAACTCTTCTAATGTCAAAGTATAGAAAGTCAAGTACAGTGTAGTGTTTGGGTGACATGGTAGATTAGAAGCTTCTGTATGACCCCATGAAGAAGAACCAGGATAAGATAGAACTGTTTCTGAGGGAGAAAAGAGTAGAGGAGCTTTAGAAACACACACACACACACACACACACACACACACACACACACACACACA
>CABHPP010107977.1:14467-25262 GCA_902168425.1 Peromyscus attwateri
GTGTGTGTGTGTGTGTGTGTGTGTGTGTGTGTGTGTGTGTTCCTGATATGGGTCTTTGTGGGGCTGCTTTCATCACCACCTTTCTCAGCTGTGTTCTGGAGAGTAAATCTAGGCTCCCTTCCCTGAGAATGACCCCACACTAAGAAAAGGCAGGTGAAACCAAACACATAAGGCTCAAAAACTTGAGCGAGGCTACCTGTGACGAATCAGCCGCCAGCCTGGCTGCAGATGGCTGCTTGAGTTCTACTGCTTCTATCTGAGGCTGAGGAGCTGCCTGGCTGGCCCATTGCTGAATGCTAGTGCATAGACTCATACATAAATAAATGGCTTGTTTTTATATTATGGAGAATGGTTTGTTATAATTACTATTATATTGAATTTTCTTTTCAGTTTTCTTCACTGTGGTTCCAATTGTTAACCTTTAGTTAGCGATTACCTAGTAAACATAATAAAGAAATCCATATTCAACTGTAGCTGCCCCGTGTATGCACTTACCATTGACATAAAGAGTCCGTGTACTCTGCCTTTGTTTGGGTTCAGATTCCGTTTCACCACTGTGTAACTTAGCCAGGCAAACAAGAACTTTCTCGGTATCTTCCCTGGTAGGGATGAAGGTCATTTCCAAACTTTTGGTCTCTAGAGATTTCATGCTCATTTCCTCCAAAAAATATTTATTCATCAGCACAGTCTCCCCCTTGAGTAATTCGATCTCCAGATGGTCAAAAGGGTACACGTCAGGGACTGTGCAGTTTACAGTGACAGGTCTCCCGTGCACAAGCAGCCCGCTCATCTCAATTTCTGGGTCTTTAGGGAATGCTGCAGATATCAAGTAAAAATAATGTTGATATGTAATAGTCAAGGGAAAATTGAGTCAGACTCTGTTGAATGCAACGGTCTCAGAGTGACAGTTTTTGATCAACTGACAATAGTATGGGCAAAAATAATACCATTAATTATGATGATACGCTTACAATAGTAATTATAAATAATAGAAACAAAATACTAAGTATTTTAAGTCAAAGAGTAATAAATGTTTTTACTCCTTATTTTTCTCCTCCAATGATGCCATCTTGTCCGTTCTTTTCTAAGGGCACAATGACTTCTGCCATGTTACCAATTAACTATATAATTTAAATGTTTTAAATATTTATCATGATACATTGACTACTAAATATGAACTAATACCCCAGCTTTCATTACCTGTTTCTGAGCAGCCTGATAAAATGGTTACTATTTGACTTATTTTATAGCTAGAAAAGGAAACTTACAGGGACAAATAAGACTTTTCATAATATATCATACTTAGTTGAAATCTGTCCTCTGACCTATGAGTCTTGGCTACACAGTTTTTCAGTATGAAATGAGACTCACAGTGCACTTCTCAATATGGATAGTTTATTTTAAGACTAAATTTAGGCTATGAGTTTTAAATACTTTTCAGAATTTTTCCCCTCCCTCCCTCCCTCTCTCCCTCCTTTCTTTCCTTCTTTCTTTCTTTCTTTCTTTCTTTCTTTCTTTCTTTCTTTCTTTCTTTCTTTCTTCCTTCCTTCCTTCCTTCCTTCCTTCCTTCCTTCCTTCCTTCCTTCCTTCCTTTCTTTCTTTCTTTCTTTCTTTCTTTCTTTCTTTCTTTTGTTTTTGTTTTTCTGAGACAGGACCTGGATGACGTGGAACTCTCTATGTAGACTAAACTGGTCTCAAATTCACAGGGATCTGCCTATCTCTGCCTCCCAAGCAGGTAATTCTTGTAATTAAAAATAAATCTGACAACTGAGCATGGTACCACTTGCCTTTAATCCCAGTATTTGGGAGGCAGAGGTAGCTGGATCTGTGTGTTCAAGGCCAGCCTGGTTTACAGAGTGAGTTCCAGAACAGCCAGGTCTACATGGAGAAAACTTATCTCAAAAAAGAAAGAAAGAAAGAAAGAAAGAAGGAAGGAAGGAAGGAAGGAAGGAAGGAAGGAAGGAAGGAAAGAAAGAAACTGACTTAATACTGTAATACTGTATGTTTTCTCACATATGTGAACCCAAATTTAATTTTTGAATTATATACATGTGTGTATTGATATATATGTCCTTGCAGGTCACAGAATTAAAAAGAGGAAAGGAAGACATCCTAAGGGACGTGGGAACTAAAACCTATCACTAGGAAAGGAGAAGGTGCTACTGTCAGAGGATGGAAGGGAAGCACTAGAGAGGAGACAGGCATGGAGAGGCGATGGGAAAGGGGAACACATGAGAAGAAAGCATAATGACACAGACGTACGATGACGTCATGACAAACCCACTTGTTTGTGTGCTAACTTTAGCCATCACTAAGAAAATGTGAAAGAACTGTCCCAACTGTATTATTTAGAATCTGAGAAGTTTTTCTCTCATCTATATAACATTTATAATACATCCTATGTAAATTAACAAAAATGACACTAAAATAGTTATCAACATAAAAATGATACTTTAAAAAAAAATCTAAACATTTTTTTCCTAAGTAAAACCTTGTTAAAGTGGTAGATTTTCAAACACATCCACATTGCAATAAGCTGTCATGCTATTCCCATTTCTGTTGGGAATGTGCCCACATCAGCAGATCCTGGACTCTGGGTAACAAGATAAAGCAATAAAGTTTAGCCTCCTTTTGAGAGATTTAAATCTCTTAACAGGCACACTCTTACTCTGGACAAAATCCTGAAGGTTAACCAAATTCGGGCAGGGCTTTAGACAGAAAAATCTTTACAGTATGTCCTCTGGGGTTGCCTGAGTAACACGGAGCAGCACCACCCTCTCGACAAAATAACTTCACAGTTACAGGGTCACTGTAAAGTTCATTCCTCATTCAGTGCGGACTGAGGGACTCCAGAAATGTGAAGTTCACGGACATTGGGGCTTGAAAAGTGTTTTTATTAAGGTGACAATAAACTGAAGATAAGAAAAACTGTGTCATTTGTTCACAGTGTAAATCAGTTTCAAAGCCTGCTGTTGATTCCTGGTTCTGCAGCAGCTACCTGTGAAGACCATCCCACACTCAGATTAAATAAAACCTGTCTCCATTTCTGGCACCCTACTGTTTCCCAGTGTCCCCCAACCCTGAATCCTGAAGATCAGCTTTTCAAATCTGCCTTAAAACAATAGACTGCTCTCCCTCTTTCTCCCTCCTCCCCCCATACCTTCCTCCCAAGCCCATAGGCTTCCCATTCTTTCTGTTTTCGTGAAAAGTCATAATAGTATCTAACATATTTATTTATGTTAGATACTATGTGTTTATTTTAAAATAATATATGTATTATATATACTATGTCAAATACAGAATATTTATTATATATAATAATATATGATGCATTATTTTAAATGTATTATATACGCACAATAAAATGAATACTACGTCTGGTCGGAAGCATGTCTACTTGGGAAGGAAAAGGGAGTAGTGGGTGGGAACAGAAAGGATAAGACACAGTAACAGAAGGGTGAATATGAACAGACACAGTGACCCATTATTTTCTATTCTATTAAAAAATGATAAATACTACACACAGTAAAGCTATCTTTCAAAAATTAAGGAGAAATAAAGACTTTTTTAAAAGTGTTCGCAAAAAGCAAAAAACCAAGCATGGTAGGCTAGCAGGATGAGGATGTAGCTCTACGGCAGAGCACTTGCCTGGAGTGTGGAAAGCCCTGGATTCCACCCCTATCATCTTAAAACAAAATGTAACAAAACAAAAGGCAGGCTTGAGCCTCACCTGCACTGTGAATACATGAGGCAGTCACGCCTCACCTAGTAGGTATCTGAGTGGGCACGGCCCCTGACTGCTCTCACTCACCCCCTCCACACACCCTATGTACACGTGGAAGTGGGGGAGGCAGAGCATGGAGCATGGTCAAGGGCATGAGGAGAGTAGGACCAGTCACACACTGTGTGCATGCTGTAAACAAACGCAATATATACTGAAGAGCTCAGCCAGCTGTACGGCATCCACCAGTGTTCAGAGATCTAGGGATGATTTACAATGCCAGATCTCTCTCTACATAAATGGATATCACTACAGAGTCACATTCTTTTTCTTCCCAAGGAGCCAGAGGGAAGGGAAGTGATCAGAGTCACCGGTTTTGTAAAGCACTTACAGTAGACTTCCACCTGGATTCCCTTTTCCTGTTTCCTTCCAGTGCAGGTCACAGTGCACAGGTAAGAGTGTTCATTCTCAAAGCTCACAGGGCTCAGTGTCAGCGTGGACTTGGCCCCCTCACTCCTCACCTCCCCATTGAGGGGGCTGTCTATCTGGGTTCTCCAGGAAAAAGAGGGGGAGTCACAGCCAACGACAGCACACGTCAGTACAAGTGAGTCTCCAACCTGTGCAGCCACCCGGGATCCAGGGAAGACGTCAACAGTAAACGGCTTCTCTGAAGAGGAAAAACAAAAAAGAAAGAATAAGATGAATAACAGATCAGATTCTTTTCTTATTACATCATACTCCCATATTCCATGTTTATCTTTCTTGATCTCTATTCAGCTACTATCTGTGCCAAGAAGAAATTACTCCTTTCCATCTTGAGCCATCAGGAATAAGACCACATCTTTTAAGAACGAACCCATGATGCTCTGTTGACTCAGGCTGCTGCCAGAATAAGTGTAGACAACAATTTGTCAAGAATGTGGTTGGCATCTTTTCAGAGCACTTATCCAACCTCTGCTCTATGTAGCTCGTCACGTCACTGTGGTTGTACAGGACCTGGAATTATCCAGTGGTTTCTGTGTGTCGAGCATCCTGCATTCTTTATATGCATGCATTATCTCACTTAATTCCCTTAACTGGTACTATCATTCTTTTCTACTTTCTCATTCTTCTGCTTCTGTATTTTCCCCTTTTCTTCTTCCATCCCCTCATCCTTTCTCTTCTTTGAGACATTTCAGCTCAGAAATGCTAAACGGCTGAAGCTAAATTTGCAAATGGAATAATGGAGACTTGCTGTGAGATGGGTCTGACTTGAGAGTTCAGTTTTTCTGTTCCTAGAACAACTAAATCAGGTCATCCTCATGTGAAGACAAAATGAGGTCGAAAACAGTAACGGGGAAACTGCACCAAAATGCCCTCTAATTAAATACACTATCCTTAACGAACCATTCATATACGTCTATATAATGGAACTCCAATATAAAGTTTTTTTTTTTTTTTTTTTGAGGATCACACAGAATCACACTGAAAGCAAAAGAAAGACATAAGCATTAAGGTGACATCAAATATGTTTGATGCATTATCAGAGGACTTTATAGCCATTCAGGGTAGAAAGCTGAGCAATCAGGGCAAACACCCGAGACTCAAGCATCCAAAAAATGTTCTCCAACTTCCAGGCCCATAGGCTTGGATGAAATGATATATTTTGAGAGAAAGAATTCTAAATCTTGACGTTGTTCTCTGAAAATCCTGGGAGTGGTTGGGCAACTTGGCAAGGGACAGATGAATCTCCAAAGAAAATCGCTAGAATGTTCTAGCAAGCCGGAAACAGGAGGAAATCTCAGCACACAATACAAATATACTCTGTTTTGTGTGATTCTCTTCTGTACCAGGAAGAAGAATGCTTTTCTCATTATAGTTTGTGTAGTTGTGGTATTGTATTATTTTTCCAAAGAAAGTTCTTCTCAGATTACCTCCAAATAAATTAATACGCTATTAGATTTTCAAAGAGATTATTCAAAACAGTAACCAAGTTGTCCAAGTTCCGTCTATGCTGGTGTGAGAATGAGGAATCTATTAGGAGATTCACTTCCTGCCTGCAGTGTGACTGACATCCATCACTGTGTGTGCTTGGAGCTGCTGGGGAGAAGCCCTGGAAAGTGGCTGAGAGGCCCTTCCACCTACAGTGCAGTCAACTGATACAATACACACTGTATTGTGTCTATACAGAGCCCCACTTCCCACGCCCAGAGCACACCTCCTTCATCCATTTGAGATGAGGCCCAGCATTACGGGATACACCTGTTCTAGGACAGACACTGAGCCTCCCACACTTTTAGCCATATATCTTCTCTGACCTTTTGGGAATAGTCATCACCCGCCTGAGTTAATCAGATGATGGTGTTTGAATTCTACTTTCTTAACCATCTAAACTTAAAATCCATGTTTTCATAGATTAAAATTGTGTTGTCCAAGTTTATCGTTTATGTTTTTTATTCAGCTTAAATACTTACTATATGTCAGGTGCTCTATTAGCCAGTCATTCATTAATTCAAAGACAAACACTCAAACACAGTAAGCTCCTGAGTTCTCAGTTTAGAAGCTTGCAGTTTAATGCAGTTTGATACACATTCAAATACATACTTTTTTTGGTGCTCTTACTAAAAGCATATACTTTGATTTAGTCATTCCACATTGTATAAGTATACCAAAATACCACACCATACACAATGTATGCATGCATATACTTTTGATTGTCCAATTAAAATATTAATTTTAAAAATAGAGAAAATGAGCTACAATTGGAAGAGCATGGGATTTTGAATTAAGAGGACCCTGTAAGTGCGACAAAGAGCCATTTGACCCTACGTAAATGATGAGCTATATTGCACCCGAGCTTTTCAGCTACCTCACAGAACATGGAAAAGAATGAGATAACATATAAAGTAGAACGTGGAACTCTTGGCAAACATTAAATGTACAGTCAATTGATGGCCATTATTAATCTGAGACTTCATTCTCCCATCTGTAAAATGGATAGAAAATACCCCTTAGTTATTTCTTGAAGACTAGATAGCTTATATAAAGTGCCAGAAACCCAGCTGGGTTTGGGGAATGCTATTGTTTAAGAAAATCTTGCAAACTCTCAAATGAGAAATTATAAACTAAGCCAGAGGGATGGTTGGAAAGGAAGTTATGTCACCAGGAATCGTTTTGAGGTAGAAGGGTCAAGATCAGGTCATTCAGAAGAGGAGCATATATTCGGTAATAACAAGTATGGAGTGGTGCAGTTCCTGAGTACAGGGAATGAGAAGGCCAAGTGAAGTAACATGAGAGTATTAATATTGGAAGGGCAAGAGAAGGAAACCAAGCCAAGGAATGAGAGAACAGTGAAATGACAAGAGCTACTGAAGAACCAGTATGGAGTTTCTGGGAGAAAGGAATTCCAGAAAGCGTGAGTATGATAAATATATATGTATGATGAAGCATGTGACTACCAGGTGAGTCATCAACTCCCAACAATGGCCCCTCTTCCCATTCTACTCACCTTGGACAATTAATTCCACCTCTGTCTTGTTTCTCCCAATCAGATTAACTCCTTCACACACATAAATTCCAGAATCTTCTGTTCTCATAGCAACTAAGGTGAGAGTTGCGTTTCCTGAGAGGGGTTGTAGCACTCCATTATCTAATTTCCTGCTCCAGAAAATCTCAGGAGCTGGTAGACCCTCACTGGAACACGTCATTGTCACAGCACCACCCTCCTGAAGCCTTCTGGAGGGATATACAGAGATAACTGTATTCTTGGGAGAGGCTGAAAAGGTAGAACATAATATGAGCGGTCATTGAGCATCATCTCCATCCAATGAAAATGATTTATTTCTCTTGTAGACTGTAGCTATGTGTCTCTACAAATTTGACAAACCTACCTTCCAAGTGAGAGTCAAGAATCACTGAGTCATTAAAAACTTAGCCAATCTAATATCTAAGCAGTTAATTATAGGTTTTGATACTGGATATTTCCAGGGGGCCACAGGTAAGTAGAAGTTAAGAGAAGCCCTTCAAGTTTCAGGGTTCAGTCTCTTGCCCAAGAACTGGAGTCCCCTGTGGGAATCTTTGTCAAAAGCACGTCCAGGTCAGTTTCAGCACTTACTGAAGGAGACAACCTATCCAGGACCATCAAATTGGCATTTGAATATCTTTAATTATTGAAAAAGTCTCTTATTGAGCTGAAATCTTCCTGGAAGTAACTAGCATTTGCAGCATGGTCATAGATCAGCCCTATGCTCTTGCAGATAAATGGCCATGTTCTTTCTCACACAACTGTCCTTCAGTGACTTAGCTATATTTCTCTTTCAAAGCGCTGTATTCTGTGAGGAGAAATATTCCCTATCTTGATTGTTTTCTCAAAAGGTTGTTAACAGCTTTTTTCATCTCATTATGTGTTGGATAAACATATTGTACTTGACACCAACTCTTTCCAATATAGGGCTCAGAGTAGAAAACATTTTAGTTTTAACAGAGCACAGTGAGTTCCATAAGACACAATTCTAATATAAGAAGAAAGCTTCAAATCCACCAGCAGTCTCCAAAACCCTAATACCTTTCCACCTACTACATGTGTGTACATGTGAGCACACTCTTGTACACACACACATACACACATACATAGAATAAGAAATCCTTTTGTCAAACTTTTATACCTGTGAAACCAGTGTTTCAAAGCTTACTAAAATTTTGTCATTTGAGCCCATTTTCTACTGTTCAAGCAGATAGCATTATGATGATTCCTCCTTGATAAACAGGAAAATAGAGGAATTAAGCAACATTAAGGTCACTCAGCTAACAGACATGACACTCAAGTGCTCTAAACCCAAACCCAGTATCCTCTTCTTTAAATAATACCACTTATGATATCATGTCCCAAATAAGTAATGCAGTAAAAACTGCATATTACTTGTTAATCTACTCGATACATTTTTTGTAACAATAAAAAATAATAATACATATCTGAGACTGAATTCCCAGAGAGCAGAGCTCATCATGCAGGTACTTACTGTAGACTTGCAGTTCTTTGACAGTCTCCCTTACTGTGGGTTCAGAATCAATGTATAATTTAGCTCGGCACACAAGAGCTTTTCCAATATCCTCAATGACAGGAGTAAAGGTCGCTTCCAAACTCTTGGTTACCAGAGACTTCTTCACCTCTTCCACAAAGTCCTGCGTCTTCAGGAGATGGTCACCTTTGAGTAGATCCATCCCCAACCTGTCAGCCGGATAAACATCAGGAGCCAAACACTTGACCATGGCAGGCTTCCCGGCCTCCAGGGGGCCACTCAGCTGAATCTCTGGATCTTTAGGAAAAGCTGCAAAGCCAAGCAAATGCACAAATAGGCTTTAGGCTCCTAACACCTCTGACTGTTTTAACACAACACAAGTCAAAGTCAAGACAAATGTTTTTGTTAATACTAGGCTTCACTCGGCATAGCCAATTGTTTAAATAGCTAGTCACAGTTTGTGGTGGGTTCAGGAAGCAAGGATCAGAGTTAACCCCTTTTTAAAGGCCATTTCAGTTTTAATCCTGCAACTGTAACACAGAGTATGTGTTATTAAAGGAAAGAAGAAAGAAACGCCTGATATCTATTGAAACTTGGTGATAGATGTAACATAAAAGGCTTTGCTCTCTCTTTACTGTAACCCTGGGTGATAGAGGTTACATTTCACAGATAAGGAAACTTGGACACAGTATGATTGCAGAAGTAGCGTTGGTCACACAGCCACGGTGAGGTTTGGAGCAAAGCTCATGGGTTCTGTCACTCTGCACCGTGATTCCAGTGACATCTGACACCCTGTCCTTGCATGCTTGTGCCGATACAGTTCTAGATAAGAAGCCCAACATTCAGAATGACATCGCAAAGAAGTGCTACTGTGTAATTGCCTACAAAATGAGGAGAGTGACTTTAGAGGGCTGGCTTCTGAAATGGACCTCTGGTAAGAAGAATTCATCCACCAGAAAGGCATTCCTATGAGAGCTCGCCATACTGGATTCATTCCTCCAAAAGCCCAACTCCGTGTTCTAACGAGCACTCTACTGAACCCACCGGGACAATGGAACACAGTGCATGCAACCTCCACCTTTCACAGGGTTTATCGTGTGTGTGTGTGTGTGTGTGTGTGTGTGTGTGTGTGTGTGTGTGTGTAGATGATGATGATGGGAGCTCACTGGTGTCCCAGCACCACAGAATATTGCAATCAAATGTGGAATAGAAACTGAACTGTGAAATACAATGAGAAACAGCCACTCTTGCAGGGGAAAAAAAAAGCTACATAATTAAATCCAGAAGGGTCCTCACTTCTCTTTTTTAACTCTCCAACTGTACTGCCTTTGTGGGCAAAAGGCGAAGGAACTGGAAATGCTTTATTATCTAAAAACATAGTACTTTAAATGTCCCCTTCAGTTATTTACGTCCGTCACGGTCTTCAGGAAATGTGCCTAGAATCCACACATTTCATGACAGGTAACATAAGAACTTGCTACTCTTCCTGATATTTATACAACAGGACCTTCCAAGGCGCTCAGGAGGCTGCCTAGACATAAACTATGCATGCACAGCCAGCGTAATCGAAAGCAGCCGGCCGGGCTCCGCTGCTTGGGAAGCTCAGCTACACAAGGGGCTCGCTGCAGCTCCAATTAATGTGAATCGACAAAGTCGGGCTTCAGCACAGTAGGAAGGAACTGAGGTGATTAGGGGGGCAGTAAAATGAGGCGCTCATGAAGAAATGCCCATGTGAGTACATTTTTTAGGGGGGAGAGACACCACCAGTAACCAGAGACAAATGATTTCTATAGGGTTCACTTGCCCCCTCTTTTTCGTAGTTCTGTTTGCTGAGTTGAGAATGGGGGTGGGATGCTTTGGGGTAGGCTGGCGTAAGATGGGCACCTGTTCGTATTCCTGAGACACATCTAATGTTTTAGATGAAAGTCCTTTGGAGTGGAAAAGCCAAGGCTTTATGGCAACAACAACAAACATTCCTGAGCTTATCAGTGTCAGATGAATGAGATGTTCATAGATGCTTTGGTTATGTCTAAAGAGAAGGCTTCTGTGCTTACAGATCTCCTTAATCTGCAAGTAG
>CABHPP010107978.1:0-21234 GCA_902168425.1 Peromyscus attwateri
ATGCTTAGGTCCAGGTTTTATTTGGTCCACAAGGATGAAAGGGGAAGATGCACTGGGCCATCTTAGAGAATGAATCATTTATCTTGTGCTATCTGCACATGGTTTTAAATTGTTATCAGGAATAAACAAGATCAATGAGGAAGAATTATCAAATCTAGAGTCAGATTCTGGGTTTGATTAAATTATTTGTCATCTGGTAGCTATGTGAATTCAAACACATTTTGCCCCTCTCTAGGCTTCATTATTTTCTCATCTGCTTCATAACTGTGAAAAAATTACTTATAAGTACTTATTAAATTAATCTCAGAATCCTTTTGGATAACCAACATAGAAAGTACTAATAAAAGATTTTAATCCTCTATAGACTAAATGCTGAGGATAGAAACATAGGTTTATGGTGGTCCCTGTCCTTGATGAATTTATAGTTTAAATGAGAAGACAAATCCTTTGCAATAAGGAAGACAATTTTGTTTAAAATTCCAGGTTAGTGAATGAAGTGCCTTGAGAACATAGAAACAGTTCATTTAGACAAAAAGATTAGGAAAGTTGTCACTGAGTGACAATACTTTTCTTATCAGTAATGTGGCAGGATACAAGATTAACTCAAAAAAAAGTAGCCCTCCTATATACAAATGATAAAATGGCTGAGAAAGAAATCAGAGAAACATCACCCTTTACAATAGCCACAAATAATACCTTGGGGTAACTCTAAGCAAGTGAAAGACTTGTATGATAAGAACTTTAAGTCTCTGAAGAAAGAAATTGAAGAACATATCAGAAAATGGAAAGATCTCCCATGCTCATGGATAGGCAGGATTAACATAGT
Organism: Peromyscus attwateri; assembly: GCA_902168425.1. Classification (NCBI taxonomy): domain Eukaryota; kingdom Metazoa; phylum Chordata; class Mammalia; order Rodentia; family Cricetidae; genus Peromyscus; species Peromyscus attwateri. The sequence continues at coordinate 827 of CABHPP010107978.1, forward strand.
AAAAATGGCAACCTTACCAAAAGCAATCTACAGATTCAATGCAATCCCCATCAAAATCCCAACACAATACTTCACAGACTTGGAAAGAACAATACTTAACTTTATATGGAAAAACAAAAAACTTAGGATAGTTAAAAGAATCCTGTATAATAAAGCCACCTCTGTCGGCATCATGATCCCTGACCTCAAGCTCTACCATAGAGCTATAGTAATAAAAACAGCTTGGTGCTGGCATAAAAACCAACATGTGGAACAATGGAAGACCCTGGCATTAATCCACACACCTATGACATATGATTTACGACAAAGAAGCCAAAACTGTACCATGGAAAAAAGAAAGCATCTTCAACAAATGGTGCTGGCATAACTGGATGCCAACATGCAGAAGATAGCAAATAGATCCATATCTGTCACCATGCACAAAACTCAAGTCCAAGTGGATCAAAGACCTCAACATAAATCCAGTTATACTGAACTTGATAGAAGAGAAAGTACGAAGTAGTCTGGAACGAATTGGCACAGCAGACCACTTCCTAAATATAACACCAGTAGCACAGACACTGAGAGTGACAATTAATAAATAGGACCTCCTGAAACTGAGAAGCTTTTGTACAGCAAAGGACACGGTCAATAAGACTAAACAGCCTACAGAATGGGAAAAGATCTTTATCAACCGCACACCTGACAGAGGCCTGATCTCCTAAATATATAAAGAACTCAAAAAGCTAGACATCAAAATATGGAACTATCCAACTGAAAAATGGGCTACAGAGCTTAACAGAGAATTCTCAACAGAAGAATCTCAAATGGCTGTAAAGTATTTAAGGAACTGCTCAACATCCTTAGTCATCAGGGAAATGCAAATCAAAACAACTCTGAGATACCATCTTACACCTGTCAGAATAGCTAAGATCAAAAACACTGAAGACAGCTTATATTGGAGAGGATGTGGAGCAAGGGAACACTCCTCCACTATTGGTGGGAATGCAAACTGGTACAGCCACTCTGGAAATCAGTATGGTGGTTTCTCAGAAAACTGGGAATAAGTCTTCCTCAAGACCCAGTTATACTACTCTTGGGCATATACCTAAGGAATGCTCGATCTTACCACAAGGACACATGCTCAACTATGTTCATAGCAGTATTATTCATAATAGCAAGAACCTGGAAACAACCTAGATGCCCCTTAACTGAAAAATGGATAAAGAAAATATGGCACATATACACAATGGAGTAGTACTCAGCAGTAAAAAAACAATGACATCATGAGGTTTGCAGGCAAATGGATGGATCTAGAAAATATCATCATGAGTGAGGTAACCCAGACTCAGAAGGACAAACAGTATGTACTCAGTCATAAGTAGATACTAAATGGGAGGGAAGGAATGGCCAGACTGCAACCCACAACTCCAGAGAGGCTAGCTAACAGGAACAGACCCTAAGAGGGACACATGGATGACCCTGTGAAGGAGAAGTGGATGAGATCTACATGAGTGGACTGGGTGTGGGGGGTGGCAGAAGGCGAGGAGTGGAGGATGAGAATGTAGGGAAGTGGGAGGGTCAAGCTAGAACAGGGACAGAATGGGAAGGCAGGGTGGAAGATACCATGATAGATGAGGTCATCATGGGAATAGGAAGAGGCAAGGTGCTAGAGAGGCTCTCAGGAATCCACAAGGTTGACCCCAACTTGGTATGCTGGCAGTGGTCCAGAGGGTGCCTGGACTGGTCTACTCAGGTGACCAGCCTAGCAAATAACCTAGCTGTCATTATAGAGCCTTTGTCCAGTGACTAATGGAAGCACATACAGAGATCCACGGCCAGACTCCAGGCTGAGCTCCCGGAATTCAATTGATGAGAGAGAGGAGAGATACTGCAGGTGAGGGATGTCGAGATCATGATGGGAGGACGTGCAGAGATGACCGGCCACACTAGTGGAAGCCCATGAACTGTGGACTGGTGGCTGTGGAGCCCCCATGAGACTGGACTAGGCCCTCTGGATATGAAAGACAGTTGTTTGGCTCAAACTGTTTGGGGGGCACCAAGGCAGGGGGGATCGGGATCTGTCCCTGGTCTATGGGCAGGCTTCTGGAATCTGGTGCCTGTGGTGCGACACCTTGTACAGCCTTGATGCAGTGGGAAGGGGCTTGGACCTGCCTAGACTCAGTGTGCTGGGCTCTGCTGACTCCCCATGGGAGACCTCCATTTGAGGGATGTGGGGTTGCGGGGTGGCTTGGGAAAGAGGGCTGGGGGTGGGAGGAGGGAGGATCTGTGGATAGTATGTGGAGTGAGTAGAAAATTTCTTAATAATGAAAAATGAAAGAAAAAAAAGAAGTCAGAAATCCCTCTGCAGAGACAGACTGATCCTTTCCTGATGGGAGGGGCTGCTGGAGGGCAGTAAAGCCTACCTGTAGCTGTGAGGCAGCGTCAGGGACCCTGTCTGGGGGAAAAGCCAGGCCAGGAAAGGATGGGAAGCTATCCAGGAGAGAAGCTTTCTTTTCTATCAGAGAAAGGACCTTTCTGAAACAAATGCTGGCGATTTGCCTCACTGATCCGAGTGAAGCCCTAACCATTTGCCTTTGGCAATAAGCCTTGGTCTGAGAGCTCGGACAAATGGATGTAAAACTGCTCAGGAACTGGGTGAGATAAGAGATCTAATTAGAGTGGTATACCTGTTAAACAGTGGCACAGGCGTCCTAAAGCAAGCTTAAGAAAGAAAATCTCCCTTTCCAAAAAGAAAAAAAAAAAAAACACGAAACCCTGTAAAGGGAACAGGAAAGTTTGCTAGAATACCTGAAAGGCTTTCTGGGAAATGTAGTATCAATGCAGGTTTGAAACAGTGCCTTATATGGACTAATAGCTGCGCAAAAATATTTCGCTTAGAGCTTTATGGTAATTTACAGTAATTTCACCCTCAGCCTACGGCAAGGCTTTACGGTAAGCTTTTCTGCTGTAACAGAAATTATGGCACAGGAAAGCTGTTATCAATTTGAGTAAAGGGACAACCTCTAATTAGGAACTGTTTGCTGCTGAGCACATTTCTGCCAGTTCCGGAACAGTTGAGAGAGCTCTGTAGCAGGAAAGGTGACTTTGGGGTGTGGGTTTGTTCAAAAATATTACATTCCCCTAGCAACAAATGTTACAACTCCATAGCAACAGTACTCACTGAATCCCAGCGTTGAAAGTGTCCTTGACAAATCTTGTTTCAATCTCTCAAGAACTTTTAGAATAATATCAAAGCTGACTAAATGATGAACAGCAAGCAGAGCTGTGGTGAACAATGGAGACAGCAGAGTCCAGACTGCTTCTGGAGGCCAAGAGCAGAATGGTGTCAGTGCTGGACAAGCAGCTGAGATGCGCTGGAGAGCAGGAAGCATACTTCTGGTCTTGTTAATAGTTTAGTTAAAATCTTTTCTAGGTGTTAAGAAAATTCTTATAGATGTTTGCTTTAGTGTTAAGTTAGTTCCGTTATATGTAAAGTGATAATAGTTAAGAAATCTCTCCTAGATATCTTTTCTAAATCTCTTCTAGGTATTAAGAAATCTTTAGGTGTTTGAATAGATCTATAGAATTTCTTTAAGACATGTAGTAATAAATGGCCATGTTAGTTACAAATGTAAGTTTAAATAAGATAAGAAGTATATTTGCTAAGGTAGTATAAGAAGTATATTTACTAAGGTAGTCCTATAGAATATAAGTAAGACATAAGGTTTATAAAGTAGACCTATAGATAAAGTAGTCCTATAGAGTGTAGGTTTAAATAGGTCATAGATTTAGTTTAAAAAATGTAGGTTTAGAATATAGGCTTTAGGTGTAAGGATATGATGAAGGTTTAATAGAGGAATAAGAATCCATGGTGAACTTTGGACTTGGCAGTTCCAGAAACCACCAATAATGGCAAGAAGCAGCTCCAGAAACTGCTAACTTCAAAAAGTAGCAGCAAAAAGTAATGTCCACTGCTGAGACCTGCTGAGACACGTGAAGCATCATAGCTTCCCAAACAGCAGACACCAAGAGCCAGCAAAAGAGCCAGCACTAGTGGAGAGGGTCCGCAGGCTTTCGGCTGTGAACCTAAGCTACGAGAGAGGCTAACGGCAAGTAGCAGTTTGGAAAGCCCTGCAGAGATGCTGCGCTGTGGGAAAGGTGAACAGTAAGGTTCTTCAACCTTTGAGATGCTACACCATGAAAAAGGCAAATGGCGGAGAAAGCCCAGCGGTTTGTGTTGCCTCAGGAAAGATGAACAGCGAGCAGAGCTGTGGTGAACAGCGGAGACGGCAGAGTCCAGACTGCTTCCGGAGGCCAAGAGCAGAATGGTGTCAGTGCCAGACAAGCAGCTGAGATGCACTGGAGAGTAGGAAGCTGTGGAGGTGAGAACCGTACTCCAGGCTGAACAGCCAGCTTGAGGTGCTATGGGAACTGCTGAGACTGATTGCAGCCCGAGCTCCCAGCAGCAGGATGTGACTGCAATCATGGAGTTGTCCTGAGGCTACATTCGTCATACAACAGGACAGTGTATGGAGGATTCCAGGACCCGGTTTGCTGAGCACTTGAACCATCAATGATGCAGAATGGGTTTTCCTCCCAAAGCCGGGGTTGCTGTGGAAAAGCCACAGTTCAGCTCATGACAGCTGAAGGAGCCTTGAGCCAGTATGGCTGTGAGGTGAGGCTCTCTAGCCTGGTCCGTGAGTGGCCTGGTTATGGAAGGCTACAGACTGCAGAGCACAGCAGTAGATGAAAACAAAAGTTTCAGAGAGACTTGCTTGAACTAAAAAGTCTTGGTTATGGAACTTTTCGTATTTGAAACTGTTTGCTTCAGAGTCATTACGACTCTGACAGTTATACACAGACTTAAGGACAGCTGACAAGCCAGGCCCTGACTACAAATGCTCAGAGGAACTTTTAGGAATGGTACCAGAAGCCTTTTTCAATCTGAACTTAAGAAATGAAATGGACAATAATAATTTCATTACAATGGAACAAGTTTGAATTTGTTTATGCATATAGACTATCAATGGTGATTACTTATAAACTGTTTATGGAAAAATGAAACTGCTTATAGAGAAATTTAGGTTTTCTAACTAGGCTTGAGATTTAATTTAAAATATAAAGAAAAGGGAGAGTTAATATTCCTCAATAAATTTAACTTAAAAAATACTTTTGTGTTACTTGAGTAAAGTAATGTTATATTTTGTATAGTTCTATTAAGAAATTGTTCTTGAATGTAGGTTTGTATGTTGAGAGTAGGTTTGTAGGAAGGTTGAGAGTAGGAATTATAATTTTCTATAGTTCTGTTTATGTTAGAATTATTATGTTAAGTTTGATGCAGTTGCATCAAGAGTTTTTTCTTTTAAAATATAAAGAAGAGGGACCTGTTGTAGCCCACTAGGTTTCCTAGTGGCTGTATCCAGCAGGACTGCATAAGAGGTTGATTGGAAGATGGACCTGGGTACCAGGTGACTGTAACTAGCAAGGGAGAGGTCTTTTGCCCCTCCCCTTGGCATTGTTATAAATAAACCTTTGGAATAAAGTTCTGGGCCAGTGGATAAGGATCCAGGCCTATCCGAGTCTATCCTGTGTTTTCTCCCTCTTTGCTCTCTCCTCTCTATTTCTAAGTCTTTTGTCTCTCATTCCTCAAGAGCTCCTGGGGTAAATAATGGTGGGGGCTGGTCCTCTACACAGCCTAGGCTACTAACTCTTGTCTTTAGCCTCTACTCTCCTGCTTTCCTGACCAGTCAAGGACTTCTATTCCTCTACACATTTGAAAGATGAGATTTTTTTTTCAATAGTCCCTCTAGAGGGGTACCCCAGCACTGTCACATCCACACCCAACACTCCAAATTCAGCTGGAAAAATCCATATCAGTCTTCACCACATACCATAATTGCAACTAGGGGTACTTCTTCAGAGGGACAGGAGGGATGTAAAAACAAGAGGCAGAAATTGGCTAAGCAGTTGAAGATAAAAAGACCCCAAAGAAAAGTAACTAATTTATTTCTTGTTTAAAAACCAGAAATGTCTTTGACAGTCTCATGCTTGCCAGATATTCCAAGGATGTTTTGGGGGCACTGTCTTAGTTGGGCTTACGACTGCTGTGATGGACTACCATGACCAAAAGCAACTTGGAGAGGAAAGGATTTATTTCACTCACAGTTCCATATGATAGTTTATCCTCAAAAGCAGTGAGGGCAGGAACTCAAGCAGGGCAGGATCCTGGAGGCAGGAGCTGATGCAGAGGCTATGGAGAGGTGCTGATCATTGGCTTGCTCTTCATGGCTTGCTCAGCCTGCTTTCTTATAGAAGCCCAGGGATGGCACCACCCACAATAGGCGAGGCTCTCTCCCAGTAATCACTAATTAAAAAGAACTCTCTACAGGCTTGCTTGTAGCCAAGCTTTCACAATTAATAATAAGTCTCCATTATTTGTCATTATTTGTGGGCTGGAAGTCCCAACCAAAAAGTATGACTACACTACATCTTCCTACTTGTTAGGAAATATATCCATATAGCTCCTACAGTGTTCCTCTGGACATCCAATTGTGTAATATATAAAAATCCATGACACAGTGTCAACTAAATAAAAAATGTTTAAGATTTATTTTTAGTGTATATGTGTATGTGAGAGAGAAAGAAAGAGAGAAGGATGTATTGGGGTGTCCCCTGGAGGTCAGGGGGTATCAGATCTCCTGGACCTGGAGTCACAGCAGTTATAAACTGCCTGATGTGAGTGCTAAGAACTGAAGTCTGGGTCTCTCAGAAGAGTGACTTGGGTGCCCATTTCTCTAGCCCCCTGTCTTGGTTAGGGTTCTTATTGCTGCAACGAAACACCATGACCCAAGCAACTTGGGAAGAAAGGGGTTTATTTCAGCTTATACTTCCACAATGATGTTCATCATTAAAGGAAGTTAAGACAGGAACTCAAACAGGGCAGGGACCTGGAGGCAGGAGTTAATGTAGAAAGGTATTGTTTACTGGCTTGCTCCACATGGATTTCTTAGCCTTTCTTATAGAACCCAGGACCACCAGTGCTGTAGATATTGATCACTCTGTATGCTGGGAATGTGTTGTTCTGATTTGGTTGATAAATAAAATGCTGATTGGCCAGTAGCCAGGCAGGAAGTATAGTATAGGCAGGACAAGCAGAGAGGAGAATTCTGGGAACAGGAAGGCTGAGTCAGGAGACACTGCCAGCCGCTGCTGCCATGAGAAGTAAGATGTAAAGTACCGGTAAGCCACAAGCCATGTGGCAACTTATAGATTAATAGAAATGGGTTAATTTAAGATATAAGAACTAGATAGCTAGAAGCCTGCCATGGCCAAACAGCTTTAATTGATATAAGTGTCTGTGTGTTTATTTGGTTCCAAGCGGCCAGCTGCAGGGCCATGGGAGCCAGACAGGAACAAGATAACTTCAGTTACACAGCAGCCCAGGGGTTGGCACTACCCACAATGGGTTGGGCCATTCCCCATCAATCACTAGGGAAATGCCCTACAGCCCAGTCTTCTGGATACATTTCTTTTTTTAACTTCATTTTACATACCGATCATACTTTCCCCTCCCTTTTCTTCTCCCATTCCCTCCCCTCCAACTCCCATCTACTCCCCTCCCCAATCTATCCACTTCTCCTCCATCTCCATTCAGAAAGAATCAGACTTCCCATGGGTTTGAACATAGCATGGCACATCAAGTTGAGGTAGGACCAAGCTCCTCCTCCTGTATAAAGGCTGGGCAAGGCAATCCAACATGGAGAACAGGTTCCCAAAAGCCAGCTAAGTACCAGGGACAGGCCCTGATCTCACTGCTAGGAGCCTTACAAACAGACCAAGCTATACAACTGTCACACTCATGCAGAGGGCCTAAGTCGGTCCCATGCAGGCTCCCTAACTGTTGGTCCAGAGCCCATGAGCTCCCACGAGCTCAGGTCAGCTGTCAATGTGGGTTCCCTGGATACGTTTTCTTAAACTTTAGCTTGTGTCTTGGAAGTTGACATGGAATTATCCAGCACACCTCCTAAATTAAAAATAAAGTTAGATTCAAAAATACATTTATTCATTTCATATGTGTAAGTGTTTAGTCTGCATGTAAATATGTGTATTATGCACATGCCTGGTTCCTCAGAAGCCAGAAGAGGCGGTTGCATCACCTGGAGTTCTAGTTACAGATAGCTGTGACCCATCACGTGGGTGCTGGGAATCAAACTTGAATCCTATGGAAGAGCAGCCAGTGCTTTTAACCTCTGAGTCATCTCTCATGTGAAATTTTGAATGTATAGAAACTCTGACACCTGTACATGTTCAGTTAGATCATGCTTCTTCCTTCTATCCAGTTACTTCCTTTCCTTTCATTGAATGATATTCATGAAAAGTCAAATTATACTGAGCTTCCTCAATAGTAACATATTGTTAAAAACAACAGCAATTTGTCAGCATCATGGCATGTGCCTTTAATCTCACCATTCAAAAGATTGAAGCTGGCAGATCTGTGAGTTTGGGGCCAACTTGGTCTACATAAGGAATTCCACGTCAGCTAGGGACATAGGGAGGTCCTGTCAAAAAAGAAGGGGGGGATAGGTAGAGGAAGGGAGGAGAGGGGGTGGAAAGGGAAATCAGAAAAACAGCAGAGCTTTAAGTAGTATCATCTTTAATCCCAGCATTCAGGAAACTGAAGAGAAAAATCATGAGTTCAAGGCCAGCCTGGACCTGTGGTGAGACTCTTTCCTAAAACAGAAAGAATGTGAACAGCAACATTCAGTGTTGAGAACTTCTGGAGGAGAGGAAAGATAATCCAGTCATCCCTTCTCCTATAGTGTTGATTCCTGTGCAAGTTGACAAGCTGGCTAGGGTAGGAGTAGGGTGTGAGGCTGAGGAAAAAACAGAGACAGAAGAATAGACAGAGACAGAAAATCAGTCCTGGGAGGGCTTCTGGTCAGTACCAGAAAAGCCCTGAGTTCACTTCAGAGCCGGCTTATATACAAACTGAAAGGCTAAGGTAGAACAAAGCACAGCACAGGCGGTCTAGCCTGTCCTTGAATCAAGGAACAGGAAGTTTCATTCTCTCAAACATGTGCCACCTGCTAACATCAGCAGCCTGCCTAGAATTTAGCATTTCCTAAATAATCAGTTCTCCCACAAGCTAATCAGGACTTTCTCACAGCCCCTGTACTCTTCCCAGAAGCCTTATCAGAGATTTCTCACAGCTTCTGAAGAGACTAGAGCAAGCAAGCTTTGAACTCTTTTGGGTCAGAACAGACTTCAGCTTCAAGCTGAGTCACTGTGGGCTCCCACACCAGCTGAAAGGATGGCTGTGACATTCAGCCCTGTCCCAGTCATGAATCAGTAAAGACAACAAATGCATACAGTAAGTAGCATTTGGCACAGACATTCTATGAACTGCACAGTGGAAGAGGGCCCCCAGGTAGTCAGGCTTGTGAAAACACTCTATACTTTGTAAAAGATCAAATGACTGTGAAATTGAAATGAATGCTAAAATCAGAATGGCAAACTAAACAAGAATCTGGAATTGTCATTTCACTAATCCCCACAGCTTTCAGTCATTCCAATTGGAGAAGGCTCCACAGAGTCACAACATCCAGTTTAGAGGATATCTGATGATGGGTGTACCGTAATATTCTCCACGCCAAGCTACGGTGTACCATAACACTCTCCACACCAAGCTACGGTGTACCATAACACTCTCCACACCAAGCTAAGGTGTACCATAACACTCTCCACACCAAGCTACGGTGTACCAAAACACTATCCACACCAAGCTAAAGTGTACCATAACACTCTCCACACCAAGCTAAGGCATACAATAACACTACTCACTAAGCAGTGAGACTCCACAGAGGAGTAAACACAAAGGGCAGAAGATTCAAAACATCTAATGTTAAGCTATTTCGTCATTCAACAGACCCTTAGCTAGATTGTTCCTAGTTCCTTATGCTGTCCCTGTCTTATGGGAATGAAGACAAATATCCTTTGTAAAGGAGGAAAAAGAGGAGAAGAGATGGTGTCAAACTTGTTCTTACAAAATGTTTAGTATGCATACCTCCTTCCAAATAGTAGTTCATTTGGACACACCAAAAGAATATATCTAATAAAGCAGAAAACATATCCCTTAACAACTATAATCAAACTGGGCCTGATGGTATAAAACTACAATCCCAGCTACTTGAGAGGCTGACACAAGATGACAAGTTTTAGGCCTGCCTGGACTACATAGTAGGTTTAAGTACAGCCTGAGGGGGAGAAAACATACATACATACATACATACATACATACATATATACATACATACATATATGCATACACGCTGAAAGTATATAAAGCACATGCCTAGCATGAGTGAGGTTCCCCTACACAACTAAAATTGTGGAGTGACAGAGAGATGGAGGGAGAAAAGGAGGGGAGGAGTGGAGGGAGGGCAAATAGCCAACTCATCCACTAGTCTAAGACAAACTCTCATATTGTGTGCACCTGAATACAAACACCAAACACTGGCTGATTTGTAAGTAGCCCCTTTGTGGTGATATTTTATTTGTGCTCTAACAAATAAAGCTTGCCTGGGGATCAGAGGAAAAAGCCAGCCGCTATATTAAATATAGAGGTCAGGCAGTGGTAGCATACACCTTTAATTCTAGCATTTGGGAGGCAGAGATTCATCTGCATCCCTGTGAGCTCAAGGCTACACTGGGAACAGAGCCGGATGTAGTGGTACATGCCTTTAATCCCAGCACTAACGGTGGAGGTCTGGAGGTCTGTACAGACAGACAGGAAGCAATAGAGCTGGGCAGAAAGAGGAAGTGACGTAGCTGGAGAGAGGGGTGGGTGGAGAGAGGAAGTGAGACGACAGAGCATAGAAAGGTTTATAGGTGTGAATATACATGAGTAGCTCCCTCTTGGGCTGAGGATTTCCTAGCAGTAAGAACTTGTGGCTGTGGCTTGTTCTATCCCTCTGGTCTTTCAGCTTTCACCCCAGTATCTGGCTCCAGGTTTTTTATTAATAAGACTGTTTCACAATTTGTGTTACACCCCTTGCTTTTGTTTGTTGGGTTTTCTTGTTTGTTGGTGTTAGATGTGGGATGGGATGGGATTGGAGAACTTACTTCTCCTGCCTGCCTTTTCATGTCCTTCTACTTGCATTCTAACATTGAGTTCTCCAACATCCTACATTTCTGAACCAAGACATGTAAGCAAATGAGAATGGGAATGATGGGAGAAAGGTCTGAAGTTTACAGAGGGAAAACGATAATCAGAAGTGGGGTAGGAACATTGAGGTTAAAACTCCTCTTATTAATTGGATCAAACTTTGGTTTTCCTTAGTTTTCTTGAGCCATTTGTGTCTATTTTTTTATTATGAATTTTTTAAATTCATTTTACATACCAAGGATTCCCCTCTTTCTCCTCCCAACCCACTCTTCATTCCCTCCTACAAGAGGAAAGGCCACCCATGGGGAGGTACATTTAGTGTCTACTCTTGCAGACTGAGAAAGCAGAAGCTCAAAGGTTGGTCAGTAGTCAGCTTATTGGCCTGGTGCCAATTTCAGCAGTCATCACATTGATATTATATTTAACCCCATAACTTTCTCAATCAGCAGTCACCTCGCACACCAGATGGCTGCCTACTCCTGATTTTCACATCTGGGTCTCCTGTGATACTATTGTTTGGCTTTCTTAGGTATCATAATTAGGTAGAGGTAAATGAAGAGAAATGCCTCCCCATACTCCATGAAAGTCCTTCCAGCTAATCCCACTCATCTCAATTTATCTTGAGCTCAATTTAGAAATAAAAAGAGCACAAGTAAGGAGAAAGTTTGCCCTAAAGTGTTGCATTTAAACAATGTAAATATTGCAGTGATCACTTAGGGAAACATTGTTTCATAGGAATGTATTTATTACTTTATCATACAGGACACAGTGGAACTTGTCTGTATATAGAAGGTTAGTTTCCTGCTGACATTCAATGGCTGTCATTAGAAGGAAGGGAATAGTGTAGAAGCCAACAGCCAGGCACCATAAAGATTCTTTTCTTGAGGCTAATGAAATGGCTCAGTGGTTAAAAGCACTTGCTGCTTTTGTAGAAGACCTGGGCTTGATTTCTAGCACATAAATCAGGCAGTTCACAGCTATTTGTAGCTCCAGTTCCAGGGAATCCGATGCAGTCTGTCTTCCAAAGGCATCTGCACATAAACCCATGCAGGCATTTACACATGCACATAAATAAAAGTGGAGGTTTTTGCTTCCATCTTTTATCTTCCTTCTGACCTCCCCCTCCCTTTTTGACACAATGTCATAGTCCACATTGGCCTCAAATATTTTGTTGGTCTGCCTCAGCCCTCTGAGGTTACAGGAGTGTTCCACTGCACCGAGTTACCATCCTAATTTTAAGATGAATAGATATGGATGAGATGAGAGTGAAATTGAAGGGAAAGGCAGAATAAAATAACGAGAATGAAAATAAAATGCTTTTCATAATATTTTAAATTCAGTAGTGCAATTTTCTAGAATTCTATAATGTTAAAATTCTATATTCTTAATGATCACAAGCACATTTCAGAAGAGCACAAAGCTATGCCTCCTATTGGTCTTTAGAATTCAGACCAATTCAGTAGAGTCACCATAGTACCAATGAGTCAGAAGTATCTATTCCAGAGACAGCAAGTAGAATAATGGCACCTTCCCATCATCCTTTTAAGCCTTGAGAGAACCTTTGGTTCCTTTGAACTTACCTGGCTCTTCCTTTCAACTCAGCATCTTAGTTAAACACGGTCCTCACCCTCCTGCACTTCTGGACAGTCTCTTACCTTAATTCTTTGCATTGTACCTAACTTTTTTTTTTCTGATAATATACTTTTAACCAAAAAAGGAAAGAAATTGCTTCATGATGCCTAGTGGTATTCACACATATGCTTTCTCTCTATATTCTCATTGGAACCTACCCATTTTGTGGAGAAAACACAGCAGGAATTAGGTATTCAATGTGGGAATTCAAGATGCCAGGGGAATAATATAGCAGGGAGTATAACATATTGGGAACTTACTGACAGAAGTAGGATCCTGAGCATCAGCAAGACCAGGGGGAGCCCCATTATTTGGGCCAGAAAGAAGAGATGTTTAGTTGTTAGTGTTAGGTCTGAGTTGTTTAAGGAAATAAAAGAATGAGCCTAGCCTCCATAGAAGTAGATAAAGTTTAACGGCCTCTCTGTGGAAGTGGAGAGTGTACCCAGGCATGGGGGGTAGGGTCTTTATAAGGCAGAAGGAACATTTGGGGAGGAAAGTTTATCTTAGATCTGTTCTTCATAGCTTCAAGGCAAATAATGCCAGCGGGTGTGCTCACCAATGTGCTGACTTTCTTGTCAAACAGGTGTTCTTATTGATATGCTGACTTTGGAGGGTGTTTCTGAGCTTGTTTGACATTCATTTTGTTAGGTCATTAACCCTTTGGTCAGCACTGGGGCTGTGCACACTGTTAATCCTAGCAAATCTATCACACTGTGCACATCTCTAGTCTGGGCACTGGGGAGGCAAAGGCTCTTTATAAGTTTGAGGCCAGCCTGGTCTACACAGAAAATTTTAGGACATCCAATGTTATATAGAGAGACCCTCTTCCCACCCCCGAAAAATGACATCCAAACTGCACTGTAGCTGGCTTCTCCTGGTACTAGTAAAGCCTTCAGTCCCATCCCTGGTGCTGCCAGCCACAGTCATAGTATACCATTGCAATATCACATATAATAATGTGCTGAGAAACTATGGTGTGTACTGCTGATCATGATGTTTTGTATCTAAGATGTCTGCATCACACCAAGATGAATCCAAATACTGGCTTTGAAAAAGGGACAGCTCTTCTCTTAAAAGGGGAATAATACCATCCTACAATCCTTTTGGCTGTTCCAGTGGCCAAATGACATATTTCTGCTATATGCAGCCTGGGATAATAATTACAATGTAAGCAGCTTATGGGAAAGCTCCTGAAGATGGGTAGGGAAAGGAAAAATGACTCCAGAAAGGTAGGACACAAACAAATGGGGGTCAGATGGCTTCAGTGTATATGCCTAGGATCTGGAGAAAGTGATGAAACACATATCTATGTGTCCCAAGGTATAAAAGAGCTTAGTTTTAGAGCTGTGTTTGGGGTAGAATGATCATTGGCAGATCTGGCTGCCCTCAGGCCCTTCTGCAGCTTTGGACGTACATTGTTAGTGAGGGCTAGGGTGCCATTAGGATACCATGAGCCAATGCTCAAATACTTCTCCAGTGGCAGGAACTGTGCCACAATTATTAGTCCTTGCTCAAGAACATTTTCATTAGTAAGGTTTAACATCTTAGGTTTGAGCCAACTATGAGTTCATCATAGCATAAACTCTGATTTCTTAGATTCTCTTCTCTCTCTCTCTACCTGAGCCTGCAATTTATCATAGAAGTAATAGTAATACTAATAAAAATAAATATGAGGCTAGAGATATGGCTCAGTGGTTAGGAGCACTTTCTGCTTTTGCAGAGGACCCAAGTTCCCAACACCCACATCAGGCAACTCACAACTACCTGCACTTCCAGCTCTGGAGGATCCCATTTCCTCTCCTGGCCTCATTAGGAACTGCATTCATATGCACAAACCCACACATGTACATGCGTATATACACACACTTAAACTTAAAAAAGAATTGTGAGCTTGTCTATGGGAGCCCACAAAGGTTTCCTAGTGAGATCTGAGTTTGCTTTACACAGCAGGGCTGCATTAGGGGATGGCTGGACCATGTATAAGGTTACCAGGTGTTTGGGATGGTCTGCACTTGGCTGTGCTGGGGGTGGGGGGGTCTTCTGCTCCACCCCTTGGCATTCCTTTAAAACACCCTTTAGTAGAGACAGAAGGGGCTGGTGGGTTTGGACCCAGGTCCTCCAGAGTCTATCCTGTGTTTTCTATCTGTTTCTCTCTATATATCCTTCTATCTACAAATTCCTCATTTCTCCCTGCTCAAGAGTACCCTGGGGGAATAAGAGGGAGCTGGTCTCCCTCAAATGGCACTGGGAACAGGGACAACCAGAGTACTTGGTGAAAGTTTGGGAGAAAGCCCCATGGGAAGCAGTTGGACAACTCTGGTTTTGTAGTAGAAATAAACGTGGGGGGTTTTGTTCTCAGGAGGGTGAAAAAAGGGACTGGAAGCATGTCTGAACATAAGGCTGCAGCATAGAATCTTCTCTATCAAGATTTCTCTCTTTCTGTCTCTCTTAAATTTCTATCTATGAAAAATAAGGAAAAGACTTAGAAAATTATAGCTTAAAGTAAGGAGCAAGACAGAGGAACCATATCCTTAATTTTCTAATTATGGGGTTATGAATGCAAAATTCTGGGGAAAAATCAGAGGAAAAAAAGTGGGCAGAAAAAAGATTCCTATAGAAGCTTTTGGTCTAGAGACAGCTAAAGTGCTCAGTCCTAGCATTAGAGGAAAGAGATTTCCCCTGAGGCAGATACGAGCAAAGAATTAGTTTCCTCCTGGCCATGAAGCCAAAAAGTTTAGAAAACAGAAGTTTTGGGGAAAACTTAGCAATCACTCTCTCTCTAAAAAACTAAAAGTACTTTCAGATCTTTGCTTCTCAGAGATTTCTCTTTCTGTAAGGGCAAAATTAGATTCACCTGGAGACATCAGTATGGGAGAATTACCTGTAATGGCTTTTAGAAACAACAAACCTCTTGGAATAGGGCAAATCCTCTCTGCTAGTAAAAACAGCAGCCAGAAGTTCCCTGTGGTTAGCAAGAGAGTGTAGGAAGAAAACTGAAGCATGGACAGCTTCCCCCAGCCTGAAGCCACAGCAGGGGCCTTATGGGACCTAGGGAAGAGCTCCTGGCAAGGAGAATCAAAGCTGAGCCTCTCAGCTACAGGCATCTGAGGTGTCAGGGCTTTGTAGCAGGGAGTAGAGACAAGCCATGACAACTATCCCGAAGAAGAGCTTTCTTTTCTATTGGGAAAAACAGTCTCTCTAAAAGGCTGGGGGAAAGCTTTGCTTTGAGTACTTTCACTTTCTTTCACGGACCTCGTAACTCAAAAAAGCAAGCCCCAAGGGAATTTTGCTTCAGGCATGGAGAGAGTACACCTGCAAGCGGGCGGGTACACTCAGCTCCAGGAGCAGTGTCAGGAAGGGGCAATGCCTAGCAATGCCAGCTCGGGGAGAGTGAAGATCTCTCAGTCTCCCGTGGTAAAGAACCAGGAGGCTTTGCTCAGGACTCCTGTGCTGAAAGCAGAAACTTGGCTTTGCCGGGGGAAAGGGAAATGGAAATGGAAATGGCGGACCTGAAAAGAACTATGGGAAATGAAGTCCGAAACATAATGATGCCATAGAGAAATGCATCCTGGGAAATGTAGTGCATAGAAGCAAGACAGCATAGGCAATCTGCTATGCAGAAAAGGCAGACGAACTGGGATAAAAACTTTCAAACTCTCAGCTTAAAACTGCTTTTTTCCAAGAGCTGCTAAAAAGCTTGGCTTTACCTCCCAAAAAAACCAAACAGGTGATCAAAAGCTTGTCTCTCAGGAGACATTTAAAATGCTAATACCATTTGTCAATAAGCCACTTTAAAAATCCTTAAAAAACCAAGGGAAAGTAGTCCATATAATGAACATTGCTTTAGATATGAAGAAACTTATGGGCAAATAAAAAGGTTCTTTGCCCCTTGAACAAACAGCCTGCAACGAATGATTCCTTTGTAAATCTAATAGGGAGACAAGGAAACAGGCATTAAAAAAAAAAAAAAAGACTGCTTCATAGATGGAGATCAAACTTCAAAAAATCTAGTTGTATCACCAAATGGTCACTTCACTTGAAAGTTCTCTATGAGAAAACAATGCTAAATCAGAACACTTGCTTAGTGAATGCACTGTTTGTGAGAACAGTCTGAGTTAAATAACTCATGGTTAGAGTATATCACAGCTGCTAATAATAACATCAGGGGTTGAGAAGTTAATGGTGTGAAAACTTTAAATCATGAAAATGTTATTCCTCAGAGTAAGCTGATGAAGAATATGTTTTATGAAAGAACATCTGTGTTCTTGATTCCTTTGAACAGTAGCAGTTTTGGTGAACAAATAACCTTGCTAAGAAATATTGGGCTAATAAAAATCTACCAGAAACATCAGCATTATTAAAAAGAACTCATGGAAAATACAGCTTAAAGAAACTTAAGCAGGGGAAAATTGTTTGAGAGTTTGGTGAGGAGTGTGAAACAGAGGAATGATACTCCTCTAGAGGAACCGGAGTGAAAAGCAGCTAAGTCAATTTTCCTGATATTAAGGTTCCATCTTGCAGTCTGGGGATAGTAGGAGAATAAGGAGACCTCCAGACTGATGAGGGATTTGGGATGAAGTTTCAGCAATGTTTTTGGTACACAGAGGAACCTGCTGAAGGCTGCAGGTCTGGAACCCCACTCCAACTTAGACAATTATCTTCTGATGGGAAATTGTTGAGTTGCCAGCTAAGCAATTCAGAAACAGAATGTTCCTTAGGAGATTTTTCTTCTCATCTTTTTTCTTCCTTTTTGGGTTTGCTGTAAACTGAGAGAGCTCTCAGTAGAGTTTTTATAAAAGATCTGGAATGCATAAAGTACAACACTCACTAAATCCTAAGGTTGAGGGAGAGTCATTGAAGAATTAGGCTCTTGTTTCTAACTATCAGAAGAACTTTCAGAATGATATCAAAGCTGACTATAAACTCTGAACTTTACTGTAAACTCTGAACTTTAGAAATGATTTGTGTATTTCTTGTCTTGTTAATAGTTTAGCTAAGAAATTTCTTATAGGTGTTAAGAAATATCTTATAGATGTTTGCTAAGGTCTGCTAAGAGATTCTATCTAGTGTAAGTTAGTTCTGTTAAGAGTCTTTCTAAGAGTTCTAAGAAGTGTATTTGCTAAGGTAGTCCTATAGAGTTTCCTTAAGAATATAAGCTTGTATCTTTTTAAAATCTCTTCTAGGTTTTAAGAAATCTTTTAGATGCTTGCTAGTGTAAAGTAGTTCTAGATGTCTGTATAGTTCCTTAGAGTTTCCTCTTAAATATAAGCTTGGTTAATAGTTCTTCTAAGAGAGATGTGCTAATAATTTCCTTAAGAATATAAGCTTGTAAGAAGTATAAATAAGTATTTGTTGAATGTGAGTTTGTGAAAAGTGTAAATGTTGAATGTAAGTCTAAATGTTTAATGTAAGCTTGCAAAAATGTAAATATGTATAGTGATAATAGTTCAATTAAGAGAGTTGTAAATATGTATGATGATGTTTATACCAGAATTATGTTCAAGTTAATGAACCAGAGTTTGGTAAAAAGCTAAGGGAATCTTTAAGATGGATTAGTTTATTAGATGTGGTTTGCATTAAGAATTTATTGATTTAAAAAGGTCTTGGCACAGCTAAGGCTGTTATAGACATCTTAAGACCCATTCCAAAAAGGAAATGCCATCTCTACCATCCTCTACTCCTGTAGAGGATGTGTGTGGCAGCTATGGAGATCACTGTGGAGGTTGTAAGCTCAATAGGAACCTGGGCCAGAGCTGAGTTAAACTCAGTATTCCCTCCTATCAGAGGCTGAGGGTTAATGATGGGCAACTTTCTCTTGATAGCTTCTAGCCTAAGACAGAGTGTGTTTGATGGAAAGCATATCTCCATGACAGTAATGGAAGAAATAATCATAGAGAATGACCTATTGTTGTAATTACTTAGGCCACTCCACGTAGTTATAAGGAAGGTTTATTTAGTGGGTAACTTACAAATGACGGGATAGGTAGGTGGTGGGTTCTGGAAAAGAGGCAGCGCAGTCTGGCGGTGTTCTCTGGAGAACCCTCCTCGGTCTACCTCTCACGTCCAGTCCAGGAAAGAAGAGAGCGCCGCGCGTCCCGATCTCTGGTCTTCAGGGCCTCCCTTGGCCCCGCCTTGTAGGCGTGATAGTTACGGAAGCCTCAATGGGGGTTGGAACTTCCAGACTAAAGCTGGAATGGCTACCCACTACATCTCCCCCTTTTTGTCTAAATAAGAAGGTTCTAACTTAATACAAGATTATATACAAAGGAATGGCTATCAAATATTGTCCAGGAGTAATGAAGGATAATGACCTATATAAGATGGAACTACAATCAATGCAAACAATATCAAGCAAGAAACACATACTAAAATCCAGAGAAGTATAGAGCATAGGTAAATGGCATGTTACAAAGATCATTCCAAAAGGTGTCCTATCCTAAAGAACCTGAATCTAATACTTAATATGTTCTATCTAAGATATTATATATACTAAGTTGTAACTATAACTGCTAGTCTTCAATCCCATCAAAGACCTGAGAAGGAATATAATGGTACCTGAGAAATGGTAGATGGATGCAAGCAACTTTTGGGAATCTTGCAAGAGTAGACCGAGACAGCTGACAGCCTGGACAGTCACCTAATGTTTCTCAGCATAGTTGGTGCATTCAAATTGGCTACAGGCCTAGAGTATCTGACAGACCATTTTCAGCAGCAGGAATTCTGAAAGACCATCTTACCCTGTCTTGGCAGAGTACAGTGGTCGCTTTCCTTGTGTCCCGCTTGTCCAGAAAGGACAGCATTGCATTCGTACTGTCAGCAGTCGAGGCAAGGGCACTTCTTCACCCAGTAGGCCATTTTGTGCCAAGGAGACAAACTTCCAAATGGAAATGTCTTAGAAGCCCAACATTCTCTCGAGATCAAATTGGTGCTGCCAGGAGCAATTGTGTCTCACGTCAACAGAATTCTAAGTTATTTAAATGCCATATTCTCTAGGTCTATGAAGTGTTTGAAGATTACCTGTCCATCTGACCTATGTATCTGTAAATCTGGATAACCTAACTAATGTAACTATAGAGATGACAAGCATAGGTGACAATAAATCTATAAGTCTTATCTACCGAAATAACCTAAGGACTAAGGCTTCATGTAAACAAGGTAAACAGTCTATAAGCAAATGTATGGTAAAGAACGATGGCTTCAAAATTGTGACAATACACAAGATATTTATAACAGAGGTGGGAATATATAGTGTGATATGCAATATGACAATAATCTTAAATATATATCAATATACTGAATATCCTAAACAGAAGTAGAACATACATAAAGTATGACAGATATAAATGTACATTTGTATCAATATACAATATTTCAAATAAGAGTAGAAATATATGTACATTATAACAAATATAGTTCTGTATTTGTATCAATATACAAATTATCTTAAACAGGAATATAAAAATAGTTTACATTTGTATCAACATATAAGAATCCATAACAGTACAAATTACAGTGCAAATTATCTAAGGCTGCTATTTTACTAAATTTGTTTACTAGTGTATACAATAATCTACCATAATATCTTATACCTATCCATTCCATTTCTTCTTTTCCCTTTTTTTTTTTTTTT
>CABHPP010107979.1:0-20406 GCA_902168425.1 Peromyscus attwateri
CACGCACACGCACACGCACACGCACACGCACACACACTTCCATCCCCAGAGGGAAAACCCTAGAGCAAAGGACAGCTGAAGAAAGACAGATTTCCTAGGACAACAAGTTCCCAGGAACCGCTTGGGACTCAGCCAGGACAAGCCAGTCTCCCAGGGAACAGCAAGGAGGGTGAGGGAAGGAAGTAGTACAAAGTGTGTGCTAAGTAATGGAAGGTGCAGCTGGGCAGTGGTGGCGCTCGCCTTTAATCCCAGCACTCGGGAGGCAGAGGCAGGCAGATCTCCCAGTTCGAGGCCAACCTGGTCTAGAGAGTGAGTTCCAGGAGAAAATGGTAGGTGCATTTACTGATCTATCGATTGATTGTGTCTGATACATGTGTGTGGGCACGTCATATTTTCAGATGCAGAAACTCTGGGACTGTATCAGTCAGGGTTCTGCAGAGAAGTGGAACCTAGGAAGAGATTCAAAGCCCATAATCCCAGAACCTGATAGGGGGAGGAAAGAAAGAAGGATTGATAGTTAGAAGCCAGCCTGGCCTACATAGTGTGGGTGTCTTGGGTTTCTATTGCTGTGATAAAGACCATGACCAAAAGCAATTTGGGGAGGAAAGGGTTTATTTGGCTTACAAATTGCGGGTCACACTCCACTGAAGGAAGCCAAGACAGGAATCTGGGGGCAGGAACCTGGAGTTAGGAACTGAAGCAGAAGTCACAAAGGAATTGTGGTTACTAGCTTGCTCCCCATGGTTCCCTCAGCCTGCTTTCTTATACAGCCCAGGACCACCCACCACAGTGGGCTGAACCCTCCCACATCAATCAAGAATCAAGAAAATGCCCCACAGACTTGCCTACCTCACAGACTCGTTTACAGGCAATCTGATGGAGGCATTCTCTCAATCTGATGGAGGCATTTTCTCAATCTGATGGAGGCATTTTCTCACGTGAGGTTCCTCTTCCCAGATGACTCTAGCTTGTGTCAAGTTGACAAAAAGTCAACCAGCATAGAGACCTTATCTCAAAACAACAGAAAGACAAGAGAGGAAAGAAGAGGAACTGAAAGGCGGGGAGACAAGAGGTTTGTTTATTTATGTGACTGCGGGGTTTGAGAAGTGCCATTATCTGCAGGCCAGACACTCAGAAAAACCAAAGCTACAGTTTCAGTCCAAACCCAAGGGATTGGGCACCAAGAGTCAGTGTTAGGGGTCTCAATTCAGGCTAAAGGCTCCAAATCATGAACTCCAATGCCCCAGGGCAGGTAAAGAAGGAACTCCATGTGGAGGGACAGGGAGGGTCACTCTCCTTTTTGTCTTTGCGGTCCGGTCTAGTTGGGCCACCAATGGATGGGACAGTGCCGGCATCAGTGAGGACCCGCCTTTTTTTTTTAATGTGCGTGGACATTTTGCCTGCATGGATGTCTGTATATCATGTGCATTCCTGGTGCCCTCAGAAGCCAGAAGAGGGCTTCAGATCCCCTGGAACTGGAGTTACAGATAGTTGTGAGCCACCATTTAGGTGCTGGGAATCGAACCAAGGTCCTCTGAAAGAACAGCAAGAGCTCTTAAGTACTGAGCCATCTCTCTATCCCCAAGAGTCTAACTTTTGACTCAGGATACCAATTTAAATATTGATCTTTTCTAGAAAATCTCCACAGGTACACCCAGAAACTCTATGTTACTAGCTGTCAGGGCATCATCCTTTGACCCAAGCAAATTGACACATGAAATCCAGTGTCAAAGGGCCCAGAAGTAAAGAACCACCCAGCATCCCTATAACCATCTCCCTGCACTTTTTAATTTAATTTCTTTTGAGACAGTGTCTCATTATATAGCCCCGACTGGCCTGGAACCTGTTAGGTCTCAAACAGGGACAAATGGCTAAGGTGCCTATTTAACATATCAAAATGGATGCTGGCCTCTAGGCTCTCCCTGAATCCCTCAGTCCCTACCTGTTACAGGGCCCTCCAGGCCGGCATACCCCACCCCTACCCTAAACTTCTCCAGCCCAGGGGCTGGGCTGCCCTTCACCCAGATGTCCTTCCCCGTATAATCCAGCCACTTTGGTTACCTGGTCTCTCTTGGTCTACCTTTACCATTCTGGCCTCTTGGTCCGGCACTCCCCCCTCCCTTACCCCCTCTCCTTACAGGCTCAGGGTCATGTCCACTCTGGACTGTCCCATACATCCCTGCCTCTGGCCACACTCTCCTTTTTATTTACAATAAACTTTTTCCTCCACCATACCTAGGAGGAGCCATGTCCTTCCTTTTTGTTTTTGTTTTTGTTTTTTGTTTTTTTCATTCAGAACCCACTATATAAACCAGGCCAGCCTCGAACTCACATTGACTGATTGCCTCTGCTTTTTTAATGGAATGCTGGGTTCAAAGGCATGCTACATCTTATTGATGCCATTTGCTGTTTGAGCCTGCATCCTCCTTGATGTGTGGCTCAGCTGTGTGTCAAACCAAGTCTTAGAGAGGTGACATGCGGCATATGAACTAAGATGTATTCACAACTGGGCTGCTGGATCCCAGGCCTGGAGCACAAAACGCATCCCTCCTCCATATTGACACTGACACCTAGCTGCTCCCCAACTCTCTTCTCCCCTGACTCCCCAGGCTTCAGCCACACTGGTCTGCTTCTGCCCCTTACACAATCCGAGCTTCCTCCCACCGCAGGGCCTTAGCACTTCCTCTTCCCACTGCTCAGACAGTCTCCCTTGCCTCTTACAATGTCATTTCTCTGCATCCTCCATGTCTCAACCTCATGCCGGCTCTGCACCCTCCCCGAAGGGAACTTCAGATGCTTACTGCCTTCCTGCACTGAATGCTGGAGGAATTTAATGGGCCTTTATTCCTTTGTTAATGGTTGATCTCTATTAGAAATGAGCTCCATGAAGAATAAGGAGTATTTCTTACTCACACTGGAGTCCTGGGCCTGACATTGAGGAAGAATTCAGGTAGAAGCTGTGTGTATTTGTGCATATATGTATGTATGTCGTACATATGTGTGTGTGTATATATGTGGTGTATGCACACATGCAAGTGTACATGCCAGATCGAGTACATGTGCGGAGGCCAGAGGGAGACCTTGGGTGTCCTGCTTTCTCACTCTCCACCTTATTCCCTAGAGTCGGGCTCTCTCACTGAACCCGGAGCTAGGCTGGTAGTCAGCAAGCCCCAGCAATCCTCCTGCCTCCGACCTCCCACAGCTTTACATAGGTGCTGGGATCTGAACTTAAGTCCTCCTGCTTCCAAAGCAGCAATTCTCACCCACTGCCGTCTCTCCACCCTCCTTCCCCCTCCTCCCCCCTCCCCCCCCCCCCACACTTTTGCAGTGCTGGAGATAAAACTCACTCAGGGCCTTGCACACGCTCAGTGCATGCTCTCCCACAGAGCTCCACCCCTGCCCTATGGCCTACTTAATTGAGCAAAATGAAAACACACTTCTCCAGCGCCCTTAAGGACTGGTGCTGGAGATAAGGTGCCCTGTCCTGGTGGAACCCACAGGTCAGTGGGAGGGGCCTGAGGGCAGAGCCATGAAAGCTGTAAGGAAGGAATGGGCAGATCCCCAAGGGAGCAGGAGAGGCCACTTCTAACCCTGAGAAGCCAAACCACATGAAGCAGGTCCTGGGGCCTCAATCCATTTTTTTTGTAAGTGGGGGGACATCGATAATGTAGCCTCCACTTTATGGGGGTATAGTGAGTAAATCGCAAAGCGAACAGCATGGAACAGATGCTCTCTACATGTGACCAGACGCTTGGTCTGACGGGCCTGTCCCCTCCCCTTGCCTGGGTCCGGGGTGACAGCCTCTTTCACACGGAAGCCTCCTAACCCTGCCCTGCTCACACTGTGGCCATGCCAAGTCTGCAACTGGAGCCAGCTCCTTTGGAAGGACACAAATGTGGGGTCATTTCTGCAAGCTAATGAATTTTTCAAACCCTTGGGACTTACCAACCCTGTGCAGAGTGTCTTGATACCTTCTCTCAGGGTGACTGGACCCAGAAAAAAAAAAATACCCATGGAGGGCTAGGGCTGTAGCTCAGTGGTTGCCTAGCTTGCATGACGCCCTGGGTTCCATCCCCAGCACTGGGTAAACTGGGTGGGATTACAGGTACCAGCCTGTAATCCCCGCATGGGGAGAGGGAGGCAGAGGAATCAGATGTTGAAAATCATCTTCAGCTAGATACTGCATTTGAGGCCTACCTGAGCTGCTCAAGAGCCTGTCTCAAAACAAACAAGCAAACAAAAATTGTTCATGGAAAAGCGCCGTGGTGAGCCTGAGCTGCTCTGCCTCACCTACGCTACAGGGACTTCTATGTGAGTCGTTGCTGGTGTTACCCACGGGGACCTAGGCCTTTCTGCTTTGTGTGCTTGGAGGTGTTGGAACTCTTCAGTTCCTGATCTGCCAGAGGGAACTTGAGTCTCTTAAAATGCTGTCAGGGGCAATTGAGGCGCAGCCACCGAGCAGACAGAGCCCTCGGTACCCAGCCACGTCAGCCTCATCGGCTGCGCTTCCTTCCTGGTTTGCCTGTAGGCAGGTACATAGCAGAGCAGAACAAGGGGAGGGCTCCCGGATTTCAGCACCAGCGGCTCGGAAAGCCAGCCGTCCTCGGTGGATATTGGATTGGCACTTGGGCCAAGCCACGAGGTCAGCCACACGTTGAAACCCTAACCAGTTCAGGCTTGGTTGGAGGGCCCAGCAGGAGAAAGTTTAGTGCTGAAGGTGAATTACAAGCCATGGCTCTCGACAACCTAGGCTCAGCCATGTTCTGCAGAGGGGCCAGCCTGCTGCTGGTTAGAGAGACAGCAGATGAGATGCAGAGTTGGTGAGAAAAAAACACACAGACTTCTTTTCTGAGGGATAAAAGCTTGTCTTTCATTTTATTATTCGTTCTGTTGCTTGTTCTGTCCTTTTCCTGTTCTGCTCTTCTACCCTGATGTTTCCCTTCTGTCTTTTTCTCGATGGCTTCCTTCTCCATCCTTCCTTTCTCTAGCTTTCCTGGGGTTTCCCTTCTGTGTGGCTTTGTCTCCCCTGACAGCTTATATACCCCAGTAAAATCTTTCAAGCAATATGAAAAAAATCTTAAGAGAATTACAAATCTAAACTTTCTATATGAAAAACAATCAGTCAGCTCTACTTTCAATCCTCAGGGTGCATACCCAGTCATCAACAGGTTTTCATATCAGGAAGCCGAGGGCAGTAATGGGCACAAGGAATTAATCATCACCCTTGATCACCAACCCATCCTAGCAAGAAAGGCACGTCAGCTGATAATAACCAGGTTGTCCTTGTTCTTGTTTCTAGACCTCAACGAGTCCCTCACTCAACTATGTGCCTTTCTAAACTTTAAATTGTTCCCCAAGATTTTCTACCTCAAAGCCATTAACAAAAACACCTGGGGGCTGGAGAGAGAACTCAGTGGTTAAGAGCATTGGCTGCTCTTCCAGAGGACCTGGGTTCAATTCCCAGCACCCACATGACAGTTCACAACTGTCTGTGACTCCCCTTCTAGGGCATCCTCACACACAAATACATGCACATAAAATTAAAACAAACGAACAAACAAAAAATACCTAACCTTACTAACAATCTACATGTCTAAATTCTTTCTAAGGGTGGTGGTTGAATCATTAATCTGCTCCAGCAGCAATGCCTGGAAAAAGTCAATCACTATCACTGTAAGTACCAGTAACAAAACTACCCAGTGAGGGGCTAGAGACCCCTTGAGAGCTTTCATACAAATCATAGATTGTGAGGGATGTGGTGACCACGAGGGCAATACGTAGAGCTATGCTCAATAACATCATGAGGTCCTCAGGACACGCAGTCCTCGGGGCTCTGCCTCGCCAAGTTTCACTCAGGTGTGCCTTTGCTGACCGCCTAGTCATGTTCCAGAAGTTCCAAAGATGTTTGTTGGTCCCCTCTCAGGGCCCCTGACAATGTTCACATGGAAAGCCCAGGCCAGAGGGGTTGCTGCCCTCCTGACTACAGGAACTCTGTGCCCTCCCATCTTGTGTGGACCCGGTGAGCAGGCTCCTCATTGGTTCCCATAAGTCATCTGTTGGCTACAGAGGCCGTGGCTACCCCATCCTCAGCTTGTCACTTGGAGTTTCCCTCAAAGCCAGTTTGCTGCCAACCTCTTCCCACCATTTCAGTGCTGTGACCCTGGTCTCAGCTTACCCCTCCTTGTCTGCACCACCCCACCCTTCTCCGCCCTAACCTACAGGTCCTGCCATATGCCAACAGATTCCTTCCCACGGTACCACCAAGACGACCCTTTCAGAACTGTTCAGCATTTTCCATTGCTCTTGGGGTAGAACGGTAAGCCCAGGCTCTCTCTTCTTCTCCCTTCCTGTCACTCTCCAGCCTCAGAGGACTCAGACTTGCCAGCCTTCCTCTCCTGGCTTCAGGCCTTGTCTCCCGATACTCTCTATCCTGAGATCCCCCAACCCTTGCTGATCAATCTTCAGGTACCCCTTCTTCGGAGAAGCCCTTCTAGCACCTCCCCAGAGGAATGTGATGACTTGTTCCATCCATACCTTTTAGGGCTTTTGCATTTTCTGAGGACCTCTGTAGCATGAGTCTTAAAAGTTCTTATTAATAAAAACAAACCTGAAGCCGGTTCTTGGGGTGAACTGGAAGATCAGAGAGACAGAACAAACCACAGCTAACCTCACCTGGCCAACTTCTCGGCTGGTCTTGTTTCCGATGTAGCATGAATCTTAAAAAGTTCTTATTAATAAAACAAACCTGAGCCGGGTATTGGGGTGAACACTGGAAGGTCAGAGAGACAGAATGAGCCACAGCTATCTCACCTCGCTGGATCCTCAGCTGGTCTTGTTTCCTCAGACTGGAGGCCTCTGAGTCCTCATCCAGAATGGGTCTCAGCTGAACTGCTGCTAGACACCTGAAAGCTTAACCAGCTAAATGCTTAAACAGGCCAAATGCCTCTCCAGGCCAAATGCCTCTCCAGGGCAAATGCCTCTAGTTTCTGGTCCTCACGCCTTATATACCTTTCTGCTTTCTACCACCACTCCCTGGGATTAAAGCTGTGCTTTCTGGGATTAAAGGCGTGGGTCACCATGCTTGGGTGTATCCTTGAACACGTGGATTTCTGCCTCTGGAATGCTAGGATTAAAGGCGTGTGCTACCACTGCCTATCCTCTATGTTTAATATTGTGGCTGTTCTGTCTCTGACCCCAGATAAGTTTATTAAGGAACACAATATTTTGGGGAATACAATACCACCACAGACCTCCATGAAGCTTGTGCTCTGGAGACGGTGCCAGGGTCAGATCTGTAGCAGAGAAAGGGGCAAATCACCATTCGTTGCATGCAGACATGAATAAATGAGTGAGTAAATGAATGAATGAGGTCTGTTCTGCTTCCCCAGTTCCTCCGGGGTGGATGCTGCTGTGGATTCAGGTATTACTGCATCTCTACCATGAGATGGCCATATTAATGCCCTTGACCCAGCATCCTTCAGAACTCAAGGCAGTCAATGCTGGGTGCCAGGCTGAGAAGTAATATACCTTCTCCTTTAATAGGTTTTCTGTCCCCCAATAATAGGTTTTTCCCAGTAAGCCAGATCAAGCTGAATTAAAAAGTAAAAGACCAGGTTTATTTGGGCAAAGCACTCCTGGGTGACCCTCCAGCCCCCAGAGATTGAAGCGGGGGTAAGGCGGGCTGGAGAACAATCACATGGCCCATCTAAAGCGGGGCGTTTCTGTCCCCTGTAGTTGAGGGATGATAACATGTCTGACACAGGCTGGGTTTGTGCCCCAGTATGGTACGCTTTTAGGCAGGGTCTGAGCGGCTAGCAGCTTCAGGGGAGGAGCCGCCACAACCTCCAGGAATTTAGAACTGGACTTTTTGGAGGTGTTTCTGAGAGGGCAGAGTTTGGAGAGAAAGAGAAATGGGGCTAGACCACTCGTGGAGCCGAGCTGGAGATTCCAGCTGAACATCCTCAGGTCAGCGCCACACTCTGTGAACAAGAACCCAGCACTAGTTCCCTTGTGCTGAGGGTTCTCAAAGGCCTTTTGGCCAATCAATGTTGCCTAAACCCGTGCTGAGAACCAGGGAGCCAGAACTAGGAGACTAATTAATATGTAGCTCATATTAATTGGGTCTTTCTCTAGGCAATCCCAATTATCCTATGTAATCCTTATCATGCCCTGGGAGGTAGCTGCTGTTATGACCCACCTCATCAGTGCTGGGGAGAGCACTGGGCAGCAAGACTCAGCGGTGGACTCAGCATCCTAGGATGTGAATCCATGTGGCCTGACTCTCCTGAGAGTTGCTCACTCTCCTCATCAGCTCAGCATTACATAATCCCACTCTGCAGACAGAGGCATCTGGGTTCATTTCTGACTCTGGACAGGACAAGTTACTTAAAATGTCATATATGCATATGTTTGTGTGAGTATCTTCCCGTGTGGGGGTGCAGCTTGTGCACATGTATGCACAAGCCAGAGTGTAACATCTCACCTATTTTTTTTATTTTGGTTTGTTTGTTTGTTTTTTAGATTTATTTATTTATTTATTTATTTACTTACTTACTTACTTACTTACTTACTTATTATGTATGCAGCATGTATGACTGCAGGCCAGAAGAGGGCACCAGATCTCATTACAGATGGTTGTGAGCCACCATGTGGTTGCTGGGAATTGAACTCAGGACCTCTGGAAGAGCAGTCAGTGCTCTTAACCTCTGAGCCATCTCTCCAGCCCCTTGTTTGTTTGTTTTAACAGGGTCTCTTACTGAACCTGGAGCTCGCTGATCCAGGCTCGATGGCTGGTGAGCTCAAGGGATCATCACCCTGTCTCCACCTCCTTGGCACTGGCACCAGAGTTACAGATGCATACTATCAGCCTGGCTTTTACATGGATGCTGGGGATCCAAGTCCTCATGCTTGTTCAGCAGACACTTTAGGAAGCCATCCCCAGAACCTACTTAATGACAGCTTACAACTGTCTGTAACTCCAAGATCTGACACCCTCACACAGACATATATGCAGGCAAAACACCAATGCACATAAAATATACATAATTTTTAAGAGGTTTTTTTTTTTTTTTTTTTGGTTTGGCTTTAAAGAAAGGAAAGGTACATGAAGGGTGCCATGGAGTCCAGGCTCAAGGGCCAGGACTAAGAATACAGCTCTGTGATAGAATGCTTACTTAGTGCTGTGGGATAATGCTCTTGTACACTGTAAAGATTTGTCATTCAAATTGTTTTAATAAAATGTTGGTTGGCCAGTAGCCAGGCAGGAAGTATAGGCATGGCAACCAGACTAGGAGAATGCTGGGAAGGAGAAGGGTGGAGTCGGGAGTCACCAGTTAGACGCAGAGGAAGCAAGATGAGACTGTTGTACTGAGAAAAGGTACCAAGCCATGTGCCTAAACATAGATAAGAATTATGGGTTAATTTAAGTTGTAAAAGCTAGTTAGTAATAAGCCTGAGCTACCGGCCAAGCATTCATAAGTAATATTAAGCCTCTGAGTCAATTATTTGGGAAGCAGCTGCTAGGTATTTGGGAACAGGCAGGTGGGAGAGAAACATTCCACCTACAACTTAGCACATGTGAGATTCCAGTGAGAAGAGCAATTGTGGGAGGGCTGGTGTGCAGGGACAGAGACTCTGGCTGGGGAGCTTGGCAATGGTTGTGGAACTCACGCACCTCTGTGTTTGGCTGTCATGGAGACCATCGGTCCCTGGTAGCCATCAGATGAATTGAAACAGTTCCAAAGAGGCTCATCCACAGTTGTAAACCCCAGAGTCACAAAAGCTAGAGGTTAACCTTGCTGGCATCAGAAGCCAACTGGGCAGGACCACATCTGGCAGCACAGCCCGACCTTCCCTGGCCACAAACCATTTAAAAGATGCTTATTGGGTCCCTGCCTGTGACTATTCAAAACACTTTATACCTGAAAATGGAGTGCACCCAGAGTCGGATACATCCTATATCAAACTTCTTTAAAATCATTACAACACAGGCCCATGAAACACACCCGGCCTCTGCTCTCAGATGTTCCCCCCGAGCTATACCCCCACCAAGGCTTTTGGATGAGGGGTTGTTTATTACACCCTCTGGCCCATGGCTGGCGCATAATAGGAACTCAATAAATGACTGTCCTTTCTTCTTTTAGGATTATGCCATCCTCAAAATCTTTCTTTACAGTCCAGCCCAATGTTTGAAACATCAGTTCTTTTTTAAAAATGATTTGTGTGTGTGTGAGAGTGTGTGAGTGTGTGTGCACATGTGTGTGCATGCTTGCATGTACCTATTAAATGTCTTTCTGTATGCTGTGAATATGTGTGGCTCCCATTAGATAATAAATAAAGCTGTTTTGGCCTATGGCAAGAAAGCTTACAACCAGGCAGGAAATCCAAGCAGAGATACGGAGAGAAGAAGGGTGGAGTTGGGAGAGACGTCAGGCCACTGCCGAAGGAGCAACAAGATGCCAACAGACCGGTAACGCCACAGCCATGTGGCAATATGTAGATTAATAGAAATGGGTTAATTTAAGGTGAAGGAGTTAGCTAGCCAGAAGCTGAAGCCAGGAGCCATACAGTTTGTAAGTAATATAAGCTTCTGAGTGATTATTTTATAAGCGGCTTCAGACCTTAGGAACCGGTGGGACTGGAGAAATTTCCAGCTAAATTAAGGCCAGAAGAGGGCATCAGTTTCCCTGGAATTGACAGTTGTGAGCCACCTGATGTAGGTGCTGGGACCTAAACAGGTCCTCAACAAGAGCAGCAATTGCTCTTAACAGCTGAGCCATCTTGGGCTGAAGAGATTGCTCAGTGGATAAGAGCACTGGCTGCTCCTACAGAGGACCCAGGTTCAATTCTCAGCACCCACATGGCAGCTAGCAGCTGAGTCATCTCTCCAGCCCCAACAGCCATTCTTCCCCCCCCCCCCACCCCCAAGCTGAGGACCAAACCCAGGGCCTTGGGCTTGCTAGGCAAGCGCTCTACCACTGAGCTAAATCCCCAACCCCCACAACAGCCATTCTTATTCCTCCTTCTGAAGTGTCAGCTAAACTAGCCTAGCCGCACAAGAGGAAACTCAGGCACAGGTGGCTCTTTGGTCATAGAGCCTTGTGCTCTGCTGCCTCTCAGAAGCTGAGACCAAGACAATGGCAGGAGGGAAGAAAGGAGATGCTTTCCTGGCAGCACCTACCCACTGGCCAGTCTACTGACCCTGAGGGGCCACTGAGTTGTTAGAGTGACCACCAAGTTTTCAACATCATTCAACATAATTGGAAACACTAGTGCAGGCTTCTTAAATTTGACTTTATTCCAAAGGTGATTTTCTTCTAAGAAACAATCAGGGACACTGTGGGCAGGGACGAGGGACTCTCAGAGAGTCAGGGAAAGCAGGTTCCAACCTGGCAGACAGACTTACAGGCTGCCCTTGCTTTCCTTGCCAAGTAAGGACAATGTTGGCCTTTCATTAACCAGGAAGCTTGGCTTGCAAAATCTCCCTAGGACCATCGCTGGGAACCTGGCTCAGGCTGCGTCTATTACAAAGGAAGAGAAAGGCGAGGGCAGTGGCCTGGCGTCTGTTGTTTGCCCCCACACCACGGCTTCTACCCTCCTGCCCAGGATAGAAACAAGTCTCACTGGCTTCCCATCATTAGATTATATATGAAGCCGCCAGAAGCTCCAGAGAAAGAAAATGAGCCCTATCCTGGCCTCTGGTTCTCCTAAAGCAGAAATGCTCCTTACAGCTTCCCACAAAGCGATGAAGTCCCAAAGCCACTGTGGTGGTGAGTGATTGCTGGTGCCTGCAGTTTCTGCAGCAAAACAAGAATTAGAGAATTAGAGGCTTGAGAGGCAGCAGTAGGGAGAAGAGACAAGACCGAACCTGCAGCGGGTCACCGGAAGCCCCTGGCCCTTGCAGGCCCCAGTGGGGAAGGATTTTCTTCTTCCACCTGCCAAGTCAGCGATGACAAATGATCAGTGGGCAACCGGTACTACATCTCTGAACTTAATATGGGGTACATTTGTTCACGCTATCTCTTTATTATGCTAGTAGTTGGACCCATGGCCTTGTGAACACTAAGCATGCACTCTACCACTGAGCTACACCCCAACCCCTGGCAGGCTGGTGGTACATGTAGTTGGCCTTGCTTTTTCCTACCTAATCAACTCCACTGGGATGCAATACACATACAATAAAATGTATTTATTGTTAAGGGGACTTTGGTGGTGGTGGGACAGGTCTCATATGGCCCGGAATGGCCTCAAACTTGCTATGTAGTGGATCATGGCCTTGAACTCCTGATCCTCCTGCTTCTGCTTCCTGAGTGCTGGGATTATAGGCGCTGTCAGTCAAAAGGATGACACGTGGTGAACAATGCCTTGGGGACTGTGAGAGGGTCCAGGAAAAAAGGCAGAGGGCCTTTCACCTCGGGTGCATTTTGTTTGCTGGGTTGTTCTTGGATGTGATTTCATGCCTCCTGTGACAAACATTTACATTCAACTTCTAAGACATATCCATTCTTGTTGGATATCTGCACATAGCTCTAAACCCAATCTGGTCAGTGTACCCTGGATCTGGATATGGCCCTCTGCCTTCTCTTTGTGCTTCCCTAGATATAATCTATAGTACATGCTGGGCAATTGTGTTTAAATCAGTCTGTCCTGAGAAAGTTCTGGGAAAGGGCTGCTCTGTTAATATTTAGTATGTGCTTACTAACGTTTATTTACATGTTTTTCTGAACTCAAACAACCTTCCTTGGATCATTGTTTTCTCTGTTACATTCATGTATAAAAGCACACTGAACCTGAAATAAGGTTGTTTACAGCATTAGACTGTAGTCCGCCCCATTCTTTAAGGTCCTCAGATCCCAGGTCCAGCAGACAAGATCTGCACAGGTCGGCTGAAAGGTCTACAGGTGTTATTCACCGTTCAGAGCAAATTTAAACTTTATTTTCACTTTGGATACAGAGTATCATGGATCCTAGGTTGGCCCCCGAACTCACTATGCGGCCAAAGATGACTCTGAACTTCTGATCTGCCTCAGTCTCCCAAAGTACTGGATTAAAAGTATGTGCCTTGCCGGGCGTTGGTGGCGCACGCCTTTAATCCCAGCACTCGGGAGGCAGAGGCAGGCGGATCTCTGTGAGTTCGAGGCCAGCCTGGGCTACCAAGTGAGTTCCAGGAAAGGCGCAAAGCTACACAGAGAAACCCTGTCTCAAAAAAAACCAAAAAAAAAAAAAGTATGTGCCTAGGCAATAAAGTCACTGGTGATTTCCTTTTAGCCAATATTAGGTGAAATGTAATTAAGAGATTAGTAATTTTTATAACCTGAAAAATTAAGGATCTAAGAAATAGCTGTCTATAAGTGGCTTTACATTCATAAAATATGTATATGCATATATATGTATATGTGTGTATATATAGATATAAAATATATGTACTTGTAGTTCTAATGTAAAAAAAAAAAAAAAAAGTATGTGCCACCATGCTCAGCCTCAGAGTGGAACTTCCAATTAATTTTATTCTCATTACCTTGTTTTTTTTTTTTTTTTTTTTTTTTTTTCCTTCGAGACAGGGTTTCTCTGTGTAGCTTTGCACCTTTCCTGGAACTCGCTTTGGAGACCAGGCTGGCCTCGAACTCACAGAGATCCGCCTGCATCTGCCTCCCGAGTGCTGGGGTTAAAGGCGTGCGCCACCACCGCCCAGCCTCATTACCTTCTTATACCTATATATCAGAACACAGAACATTTTCTTGACCCTAAGAAGTTCCCTCCAGCTTCTGCAATACACTGGACAGTTTTATGTCAACTTGACACTAGCTAAAGTCATCTGAGAGGAGGGAACTTCAGTTGAGAAAATGCCTCCATGAGATCAAGCTGTAAGCAAGTCTATAGGGCATTTTATTAATTAGTGATAGATGTGGGAGGCCCAACTCATCGTGGGTGGTGCCATCCCTTGGCTGGTGGTCCTGGGTTCTATAAGAAAGCAGGATAAGAAAGTGATGAGGAGCAAGCCAATAAGCTGCATCCCTCTGTGGCCTCTGCATCAGCTCCTGCCTCCAGCTTTCTGCACTGCTTGAGTTCCTGCCTCACTGCTTTCACTGATGAACTGTTCTGTGGAACCGTGAATGGAATAAACCTGTTCCTCCCCAGGTTGCTTTTGGTTCTGGTGTCTCATCACAAGAAGAGTAAGCTAACTAAGACCTAGAGTCGGACCCTTTCTCATCCCCACCCCAGGAAGCCGGTCACTCATTTGTTCAGTCTCTGTGGTCACTACTGCCAACTCTAGAATGTCATACAGAGCCATGGACTCTTTCATGACAGTTTCTTCCTCTCTTCCCCATCTCCCTTTTTCTCTCTCAATGCTATTATAAATAAGATTTTTTAAATTACATTTATGTGTATGTGTGTGGTCGTTTGTGTGCCATGGCACATGTTTGGAGGTGAAAAAAA
This sequence comes from Peromyscus attwateri, assembly GCA_902168425.1. Classification (NCBI taxonomy): domain Eukaryota; kingdom Metazoa; phylum Chordata; class Mammalia; order Rodentia; family Cricetidae; genus Peromyscus; species Peromyscus attwateri. The sequence goes on from CABHPP010107979.1 coordinate 14,437, forward strand.
CGGCTTGCAGAGCCAGCTCTCTCTCCCCATTGTGTGGGCTCTGGATACTGAAGCCGGGTCATCAGACTTGGTGGCAGTACCTTTACCTGCTGAGTCATCTTGTTGGTCCTAAACAGGGTTTCTTAAAACTTCATAAGCCAATCATTTGCAAAATGAAGCTTCTTTTGAATAGCGCCTTTACTTCCTGTGACCTTGCTGAGTTTACCAATTAGTTCTGAGTTGTTACAGAAATTCCTTGCGATTTCATAACAATTACATCATCTGTGACTAAAAAGACTTTTACTTCTCCCTTGCAAATGTTAACAAATTCAGGCCCATTACACAGAAAGTCAATATCCAAGAGATTAATGTTGAGGGAAACACAGCAGGCCTTGCTGAGGATGCTGCTTGTTCGGTTGGAAGCTCCACCTCAGCCCCCCCCCCCACCTCCCTCTCCAAACTTTGCCCCTCAGAAAGCCTGCCAGTCAGCAGCTCCTCCCCCAGAGCTGCTAAAGACCACGCCTACAGGGTATTCAAGCCCCGTCTATAGACCTGCCACATGACTTCACTTCTTCCCCTGAGATCACCCGGCTTGATCTGGCTTATTGCATCAGCAGAGAAACCCATTACTGTGGATTCAAAATACTTATCACTACTTACCTAGACTAACATCTCCAGACCTCCTTCCAACCTTTGGGAAAGGAGGAGATATTTACATGAGGAACAGGTTAGGAGCTATATAATGAAATATGGGCTCTGGATACTGAAGCCAGGTCATCAGACTTGGTGGCAATACCATTTCCCACCCCCATGTTCCTTCAACATGCCTTTTCCAGCTTTTTCTCTTTCTCTCTCTCTCTCACCCACAAAGTGCAGTTGGTGCTGCCCATATGTGCATGGGTGTGAGGCCATCCACTAGAGCATGAAAAACCCATCAGTGGCCACATCCTTAGAAATGAATGACTCAGGGGCTGGAGAGATAGCTCAGAGGTTAAGAGCACTGGCAGCTCTTCCAGAGGTCCTGTGTTCAATTCCCAGCAACCACATGGTGGCTCACAACCACCTATAATGAGATCTGGTGTGCAGGAATATGTGTAGACAGAACACTGTATACATAATAAATAAATAAATCTTTAAAAAAAAAGAAAAAGAAATGAATGACTCTTCCTCCCCCCAACAATTATCCACTGCCAATGGCTCCTCAGAAAAGAGTAGGGCCTGGAGATCATCTACCCTGTCTAAGCCAGGATTCTGACTAGCTTGATCTTGTGTGGGTCTTGTGTAGCTGCTGTACGTTCATGATTCCAATAGTCACAACCCGTCCAGAAAACAGCATTTCCCAGCAGTCTTCTCCAGCCACCTCTTCCTCGAGCCTCGGTGGTGGTGGAGTTAATAGAGACATTCCACTGGGGCTGAACTGAGCCTCTCATTCTCTAGAGCAAGACAGTCCGAATGCAGAGTGAAGACGTACCCTGAGAATGAGAGAGAACCGGAATCAAGCAAGATGGAGTCACTGGCAACAATATCGTCTTTGTGCCTTTTGTTTCTTTTGTTATCTTGTTGCACTGTCTAGGACCGCTAACGCAGGGATGAAGCGAGGTGAGAGCTAATGTCTTTGCTGCTGATCTTAGGGATTAGGCAGTGGCTGTTTTCCATTAAGTATGATGTCGGTGGTAGAACTGTTTTTGTTTTGAGACAGTCTCAGAGAGCCCAGGCTGGCTTTGAATTCCTGATCCTCTTGTCTCTAGGAGTCAGAAAGATCCCAGGTAGGCAGGCAGAAAGGGAAAAGAGGCTCCAGGTGGATTAATACACTTTTCACTTAAATATTCAAGGTGGTTGCTCGAAGACTAAGATTTGGTGGGCTTTTTCCTGCCAGGTGGAACTTTTTAGTGACGCTTTCAAAGAAGGGTGAGGTAGGTTGGTTTCCTGTGTTGAGAACCAATTAGTTCCTCTCAGCCCCCTGTGACATCCCAAACTGGCCACTACTGAGGCAAAAGGGAGCCAATCCCCAAATACAAAAAAGTTTGTCTCTGAGACAAACTCCAAAACCACTTTAGGTCCTTTTCCACCTGGGAAGCTATCTCTTTATGTGCTTTACTCTGTGTGTGTGTGTGTGTGTGTGTGTGTGTGTGTGTGTGTGTGTACACGTGCATGTGCGTGTTTCTGCTTTTAATAAAACTTGGCTGAGGGAGTTAGAGAGATGGCTCATTGGTTAAGAGCACTGGCTGTTCTTGCAGAGGACCAGCATTCACTTCCCAGCATCCATACGGCAGCTCACAACCTTCTACAGGGGGGTCTGATGCTCTCTTCTGGCCTCCAAGAACACCAGGCCCACAGGTGGTACACACTCATACATGCAGGCAGAACACCCAAGCACATAAAATAAAAATTTAAAAAAAAATGGCTGTGGTGAGACCTTGCTTTTCCTGCTTTTTATTTTTTAAATAGGCAGAGGAAATAATAGGTTTCTACAACCTAGACGACTCAACATGACAGCACACAAGGGCTAGAATTACAGGTGTGTACTGCCACGCCTGGCTTAGACACCATTTATCAGCGAGCAGATTGCTGAGTGCTTTTACCATGAATAGTGTGCATGTTTGCCAAACACGTTTTCTATGTTTATTGACACCCTGGTTCCCCCTCCCCACCCACTTTTGTTCTGTTAACCTGCTGACAACATGGTTTCCTCACCCACCCACCTACCCTGCTGAAGTATATTATTGTTGTTCCAGTGGTAAACCCACTTAACATTCCTAGATCATGAGTCATTTGGTCATATTTTATCCTTTTTCTGTAATTACTGAACTTAATTATGTATTTTTTGAGAAAAAGTTTCATATAGCCTTGTGGTGGTATTGTGTTCCCCAAAATATTGTGCACACTAATAAACTTATCTGGGGTCAGAGAACAGAAAAGCCACTAGATACTTAGGCTAGAAAATGTCGGCACTCACGCCTTTAATCCTAGCATTCCAGAGGCAGAAATCTATCTGGGATCTCTGTGAGTTCAAGGCCACATTGAAAACAGCCAGGCATGGTGACATGCCTTTAATCCCAGGGAGGAATGGCAGAAAACAGAAAGGTATATAAGGTGTGAAGACCAGAAACTAGAAGCATTTGGCTGGTTAAGCTTTTAGACTTTGAGCAGCACAGTTCAGCTGAGAGGCATCCAGTCTGAGGAAACAGGATCACCTGAGGAATTGGCCAGGTGAGGAAGCTGTGGCTTGTTTTGTCTCTCTGATCTTCCAGCATTTCACTCCAATAACTGGCCTCCGGTTTGATTTTATTAATAAGAACTTTTTAAGATTCCTGCTACATAGCCCAGGCTGGCCTCGAACTTACTATGAAGCAAAGGATGACTGAGAACTTCTCATCCTTCTGTCTCTGCCTCTTGAGCACTGGGGTTACAGATACATACCACCATGCCCTGCTGTGGAATAATCCTTTTGTACAATGAAGATGTGTTACTCTCATTGTTAAAGAGCTGACTGGCCAATAGCTAGGCAGGAAGAGGTTAGGCAGGAGAGCCAAACTGAGAGAACCCTGGGAAGAAGGAGGGAAGAGTCACCAGCCAGATGCAGAGGAAGCACAGATGAACATGCCATGCTGAAAAAAGGTACTGCCCTGTGGTAGAGCATAGATAAGAAGTACGAGTTAATTTAAGTTGTAAGAGCTAGCTAGTAACGAGCCTAAGCTATCAGCTGAGCATTTATAATTAATAATAAGTCTCTGTGTGGTTATTTGGGGGAGCCATGGGTCCGGACGAAAAACTCTGCCTACAATGCCCAGTTTATTTATTTTTGTTTGTTTGTTTGTTTATATGTATGTTCTGCCTGCATATATGTCTGTGTACCACTGTGTGCCTAGTGCTCTTGGAGGCCAGAAGAGATCATTGGACCCCCTGGAACTGGAGTTACAGTCAGTTGTAAATAAACTGCCATGTGAGTGCTGGGAAGCAAATCTTGATCCTCTGGAAGAGCAGTAGGTGCTCTTAACTGCTGAGCCATCTCTCCAGCTTCCCATGCCCAGTTTTTATGGATATGATACATAAGGCTTTGTGCAAGCACACTACCAACTGACCCAAAGGTGTGCATGTTTCATAAAGGATGTGTATCCATTTCAGTCTCTGCTGTACCCCTAGAATACTGCTTCAAACAGGGTAAAGTCTCATTAAATGTGCTAAAAAAATGGAGCCAATAGCTTCCTCCACGTGGGACTGCCAGGGCAAAGAACTTATTTACATATGTCAACAGGAATTTCCAGACTTCCTCCTGAAAATGCTGCCCTGGTCCTCCTTCCCAGCAAGAGATACACCAGGGAGTAAAGGCCAGTGTAGTTCACTGTCCATGATTTCCATGCTGTAGCTCCACGGTACAGACGCTGCAGTCAAATCCTTCCAGTGGGTGAGGAACAGGAGCAAAGAGGCCGATCTCCAAGCAGGCTTGATAGACGCACTGCAAGGGGGAGGGAGGGGAGGGATTCTAGGTCCAAAAGGAACCTGGGCAGTGGAGGAAGGATGACATCTTGGCATCAGAAGCAGCACAATTCAAAAGCACAGAGGCATGACAAATCATTACATCAGCCGCCAACTTAGCTTTTGACCTTGAGCAGATCTGTCCTGCTTGTTCGTAAAGAGGGAGCAAAACAACAGGGCTGCCGACAACATGGGTTTGCAGGGAGATAATGTACGTGAAAGACCTTGGGGAGATTCTCACAGGAGAGCTGCATCGCTGCTGACAAGACGGGAGTCTCAGCTGCGCGTCCAGCTAACAGGCAGATGGGAGTCTCAGCTGTGTGTCCAGCCCAGCACTGCACTGCCGGCCTGAGGAGAAGAAGCCAGGAGACTGGCTCTGCTTGGGGGTCAGAGCCTGGCTACCAGCCTCACACAGCAGTCCAGGAAAGGGGGTGGGATCCAAGGATGGTACCTCCTCTGATTTAGGCTGGGGCGTGGTGGCACTTGGGAAGCTGAGGCAGGCAGGCTGTGAGTTCAAGGTTAGTTTGGTCTACACAGAGAGTTCCAAGTTAACCAGTGCTACATAGTGAGACCCTGTCTCAGGACACAGAGACAGACAAACAAAACTCAGAGTTCTGCCTAGAGAGGGGCAGTGCCCTTCTGGTTAACAGCCTGGCAGTGCTCTGCTTAAGTTCTCACCACCCTACAAACCACCTTCAGCCAGGGCTGCAGAGACGGCTCAGTCATCTTGGAGAGGACTTCATTTCTCTTCCCAGCACCAACTTGGTGGCTCACAACCATCTGTAACTCCAGTTCCAGGGGATCTGACTCCCTTTTCTGGCCCCTTTGGGCACCAGGCATATATGTGGCATACATACCATGCAGGCAAAAACACTTATACACATAAATGTTTTTTATTAAAACTTTAAAAATCAACTTTAGCAAAGACAAGCTCTCACTTCCTAAGCAACTAAAGCAAAGGATTTGGTAGATACAGGAAGCATGAAAAATCTCACCTTTTTCTTTCCTTTCTCCAATATTAGAACACGGCTGGTATGCACCCCCCCCCCCCCCACACACACACACACGCCAAGAGCTCTACCACTGAGCTACACTCCCAGACTTGGAGCGCTACCATGCCCCTGCTCCGCCTGGCAGTGACGGCTTTAATGTAGAGCCATCACTGTGTTTGTATTTGAGATGACTGAGCCTGGCAGCTGTTTCTAAGTAGTGCCCACTATCAAATACAGATCGGCTGTGTTTGCTCACAACTCGCCGCCTACTCCAGTTGTCCTGTGTGTACACAGGATGGCTCGCAGCTTGCTCTGTCTGCTGAAGGTGGTGCTTTTCATGAGGTCTGGGAAACGGAATACAAAGGGTTGGTGTATTCTGCCTCCAGATACTCTGGAGGGTAAAGGGACAAAGGAGTGGCATGTGCGGAACAGGTGGCTTTTAGCTAGCTGCAAAGTAGGTGAGACAAACACAGACTTGGAATCCGTGATCGGGGAGGGGCAGAGAGAAAGGAAAGGGATGTTT